>MINK01192242.1:251-13595 GCA_001735545.1 Phormia regina | reverse complement strand
TTCTGGCACACATAGGCAACCCGAATATAATTTCTAACCTCAAGGGATCTTTTTGTAAATCCCACGAAGGTAAGCAAGAGACGGCTCTGTGAAGTAAGCATATTAAGAGGGAGATAATAGAGTGCGATCCACCGTTAACTTAAGGTGAATATTACCCTCTCTTTTCAGAAGGAAGTATTAACATAGGACGTCTTACCTCTCTTAAGAGTAATGACAACATTATATTCAGTCCACAATTTTGGCACATATGTGAATGATAAACTGATCTGAAAATTATCAATTAGCAAATAAATGATGATTTGCTCTGCAAATCTATAGGTAAAATTCATATAGTTCGAAGCAGTTTATTAACCAGCTGATCCTATCATTGCTCAACTGGAACGCAGTTGGGCAGGGACGCTACGATCGCCAGGGAAATGACAACTCAAGGAGAACTTCCAGAGTCTTTTGGCTACACGATATCAGCAGACTCCATTCGTTTGCTTTAACAAACTGAAGTAGAACTGAACAAGAGCTGAACAATAACTTAACCAGAAGTGAACTAGAACTTAACTAGAAGTGCACTACAACTGAACTAAAACTGAACTAGAACTGAACTAGAACTGAACTAGAACTGAACTAGAACTAGAACTGAACTAGAACTGAACTAGAACTGAACTAGAACTGAACTAGAACTGAACTAGAACTGAACTAGAACTGAACTAGAACTGAACTTGAACTGAACTAGAACTGAACTAGAACTGAACTAGAATTGAACTAGAACTTTTCAAAAATCCTTTTTTCCTTTATTTTAACTAAACTGAAATTAAGGCTAAACTAGAACTGAACTAAAACTGAATTGTAACTGAGTTATAACTGAACTAGAACTGAACTAAAACTGAACTGGAACTGAACTAGAACAGAACTAGAATTGAGCTATAACTGAACTAGAACTAAACTAGTACTGAACTAGAAACTGAACTAGAACTAAACTAAAACTGAACTAGAACTGAACTAGAACTAAACTAAAACTGAACTAGAACTGAACTAGAACTGAACTAGAACTGAACTAGAACTGAACTAGAACTGAACTAGAACTGAACTAGAACTGAACTAGAACTGANNGACTATTTTATAGTCTAGACTATAGACTATTTTATAGTCTAGACTATAGACTATTTTATTGTCTAGACTATAGACTATTTTATTGTCTAGACTATAGACTATTTTATAGTCTAGACTATAGACTATTTTATAGTCTAGACTATAAACTATTTAGATAATAGAATATAGTCTAGTTTATAGACTATAGTCTATTTTATACGTTATTGTCTAGTCAGTTCTATTTTTCTAAAATAAACTCAAGATTTATTATTTTTAACTATCTTTCATTACTTTTCGCACATTTGGAGGAAAACGAATACAAAATCATATTACACACATTTAAAAAAACAACTGCTCACTTTACTTTTAGATATTTTAGTAATAAAAAATTCAACACTTTAATAGAAATAAAAAATTGAAGGAAAAATATTTTCCACTCAATTGAAAAACGACAAATCAGTTTCAATATTCGTGCTATGTATAGAGAACTGGCAGATTGCTTTACAAAAACACAAAAACCATCATAATTGGTAGACCGTGCTTAAGAGCACTTTGTTTCATTTAGAAAAATCGAATACTGTAGTAGCAGTATTCGTAGTTGTTTCAATGAGAAAAATGAAAAAAAAAATATTAATAAAAAGCTCTTGAATAAAACCGACTAATTAAAAATGAAATGTAATCGACCGTCTTACAAGTGTAATTGGTTGTTTATTGTGTTGCTTGCTGCCATGTTGTTAATTGCCAATACATTTAAACACACACATACAATTATAATTACAAGAAAAGTTTACAAAGTCAAATTAGATTCATGAAATCTAAACGCAAATAAAAAATGTATAAGCAAAAAATTATTAAATATTTAAAATAATGACCTTTGCCGCACCCACGTCCTCACAATACCTAGTAGTCGCACAAAAATAAAAAGTATGACAAACCCTAAAGGTGAATGAACGAATTTACAATTAAATAAAAAGAAATTCTAATTATATTTATTTATTTTTTTATATTTTTTTGAACAACTTACTCTCGCTCTCTTTTGCTTATAGTATGTGAACATAAATATTCGTACTAACAACACACATACTTGCATAAATAATCAGAATAATTATAATTTCAAAATGTGTTTGTTGCTGTTGTTTTTGTAATTATATTGCGCAATTTGTGACATAAAATTGTTTGTCATAAATTATATTTTCACAAGTACGAAGAGTGTGGGTAAATGTAGACGACTGATGATTGTTGGCATGTGTTTTTTGCACACTTTAACAAATATCTTGTACTTATGTGTGTATGTGTATATGACTGCGTTCTTGTATTTTTGTTATTTAAAGACATTTAAATGTGTAGCATACTTTTGGAGTATAATTGTATATGAAAATATGTAGCACACTTTTGAGGTGATCATCAGAGGTTGAACAGTGTTATTAGGAGCACAAAATCTTGAACAAAATAAAGTTATTGAAAAGGAGTTTTATACAATTTTTAGAAATATTTGAAATCATATGAAAAATGTATGTTTAGGGTGCTTCATAGGTCATAAGTTTTATACTTAATTATTATTATTATTTTTTAATTTAAATTGGTTTATTTTTGGACTCAAAGCTGATGACGTTTTCAAGTTTTATTTGTATAATAGATTATTTTGCTTTTTAGCTAATAGAGCAAAAATGTTACAAAAGGAGACTAAACTAGTAGGAAATATACTGAAAAAAAACTGGACAAAGCTTTTGAAAAAATGGGACAGTTAAAATTGCAAAACTTGAAAACTATAAGAGATAAGTAGCACAAGCAAACATATTTTTTATAGGTCTGATTGAGGCTTTTTAGAGATGTAAAAATGTTTGAAATCGTATAATAAACATAAAATTGCAAGCAATGAAAAATTTTCTACGTCAGATGTAACATATTTTGAGCCTCCATAGCACCGCTTCTGAAGGGTATGTGTAGCTTCTATTTCAAACTTAAAATTGTAAACTCCTCTGCTGTGTTCATGTGAAATTTTATGTAAATCCAATAAATCGGTTAGATGTTACAGATTTATTTCCAATAAATTTCTATACTACTTATTTATCTCTTATTGTTTTTTTTTGAAATCCTTGCGTTTGAATTTTTTGCATGTATTTCTGACCGAATTTATTAAATGCTTCTTGAACTAGTTAAGAACAAAATTATCTATTTTATAAAAAAAATTAACTATTTTGAATTTAAAAATTACAAAATGGCTTTGTTTTGTGTTTTTTTTTTCGTTGAAATGGTATCTAGTGTTCGGAATACACACTCTTCAAAATATGATCCATTTTATATGAAATTTTTGACTTTATTCTATATTTTCTGAAAATTTTGAAAAAACTAATTTTTAGTATTTTCGTTTTGGGATTTTTATAAAACCCATAGCTCTTCCCCTGTGAGTGTGTTGGGCTCCTCCTTTCAAACTTAGTATTGGTCACTTTTCCGCTATGCTTATAGCAAATTCCATACAAATGCAACCAGCCGATCAGAAGTTACAGATCTTTTCCAAAAATTTTTAGACTCTGGTCAAACACCGGACAGGTTACAGTGGTTCCGAACCATATTCCCATTGAATGTAAAGAAAGCGAAAATGCATTAAAAATAAGTTTTATGTAACAATGAGAAATCATATACAACTGACGTATTTTATTTATTACGTCTATCATTTCTTCTATCAGTGCATTTTTTCGCTCATACAACTATATTTTTCGTCATTGACTTCCCTATTCTAAAATCTTTCTATTAATTTTTTAATTGATCTTAACAACTTAGCATTTTATTTCCCTAATTTTGTTCGTTTTAGTGGAGAGAACACTGTCACTGGTCGGTAATAACACAAATTGTGCAAAAATTATTGCAAGAGTTATACCTTTTTTTCTAAGAGAGATTTTTTTTCGTTATATATTTTTTATTTTGATTGCTATTTAATTACATGTGATGGTAAAATGTAAGCAAAAACAAAAGACCTACAAATGCAACATATTGCTGCAGTATACAAGTTACATATTTTTTTATTTATTATTGTTGTATTTACCTTCTAAGTAAGTAACTGAGCTGCTGCTAAAGTTACCAAGTTGTTGGCATCCTTCCTTTTTTGTATATAATATTTGTAGCAACAATTTCAAGTGGCTTTTTTTTGAATAATAACAAACATTACTTTTTTCTGATTATTAACATGGTACAGTATGTGTGTGTGTGTAGGCTCCTTTTTTCTTTTATACTAAAGTATATAGAAAAATTTCTATGAATTTTTCTACTTTCCAGTACTTGTACTAAATTCATTTCATTTCTGAGTTTGTTATTTTTTTTGTTGATTTTTTCCCCTTTTGTTTATTAAAACACTGTCTTCCTTTCGCTGCTGCTCGACTCTTGCATCCTTGTTCCTGTTTTTATTTTGCTGGCTTTATCTTGCCACAAGGATGTTGATAATTTTTTGAATTGTATTCAGTTATATTTCAGTAACTGTTTCAGAGTTTATTTTTTGTTGCAGTTGCAACTGTTGTTTTACCACAATTTTTTTTTTTTCATTATACGAGTATGAATGAGTAGTAGTAGTAGGTAGTGATGACCTAAAAACACATATTTCCACCTTCACTTTCATTTCACATGTTTATTTTACCATGAATCCCTACAAAACACTGACTGCCTGCCTAGCTGCCTGTTTGCTATAACGTCATCAACACCGCTAGCACCTCTATCAACAGCTGAATATTGTTTGTTGCAGTTGGTGGTAAGAGTAAAAAGTTGTTGTTGTTTTTTTATATTTTGTTTCTTTATACTAAATGACTGGCAGTACAGTGACATAGATGATGAATTTTATTTTTTCTATGTATTTATTTGTTTTATACTATAACAACTAAAAGAAGCTTAGGGAAAAAGGAAAAGGAAATGAATTTGTTTTTTATATCTTCTTTTTTTTTGCATATGTTAGTAGAGTAAAGAGTTGGCGGTACTTAAAACGCCACTTAAAGCTCAAGTCACTTAAAGAGTGTTTGTTCTTGGCAGGATAACATAGATTTTATTATAAATTCACTCACATACTTATTTATCTACTCTCGTACACTTTTTTCAAATAGACTTATTTTCATAGTACTCATACCCCTTAATGCATGGACTCCTAAACATATGCAATAAAATAAATTTATATAAAAAAATGCATTTCATGTGCATTACTCTTATCTAGTTTTATTTTACTCAAGCCTTTTAAATTACTTTAGTGTTGTTGGTAATATGAGCGAGTGTGTGTATGTATGTGTGTATATATGTTTAAACTCTCATTTGTTGCTTCATATCTTATCACTATTTTTTCTTGTTGTTTTTGTATCACATTTTTTTATTTATTTTATTTTTTATTAAGTTTTTTTTTTCCTCATACTTTTTCTCAAGTGTCATGGTATTTTATTGTTCTATGCCATTGTTTCTCTGGAGTATAAAAGCAAAGATAAATGTTGTTTTGCAGCCTATTGGGTCAATTTTTTTTTTGCTTTTAACTCTTTATGGGATTTAAAGTGATATATAATAAAATAGAGCACTTTTAGCAAAGTGTGAAATAAGGAAAGGGGAAAAGAAAAGTACATTAAGTGTTTTGTTAAGTACATTACTTGTATTCATGCATTTCGCTTTAAGAAATAAAAAAATCTTAAAGTGTAATGGAAATTTATTACACTTATTGTATTACATCTTATTGAATTGTTTAATAAAACTATTTTTTTAATGAACTTTAATGATTTTTCGAAAGCTTTTTACTATCCTTGTGCAAAGTAACACATCTTATACTTTTCACTACCGGTGTAAAGGGTATATATGGATTTAAACTCTCTGGTTTCAATGAAATTTGCTACATGTAAGTGAAAAAATATTAAGAACTTTAAAAAAATATTAAGAACTTTAAAAAATCAATATATATTTAACTACTAATAACTTCTTAAATATACATGGTAGATCTTTAGTTGTTGTATATTATAGACAAAGATATTACCTACATAACGATATATACATAGTTTTTTACATAAAAAGTTCAAAGGTCAAAGTTGGACTTAATGAAATTAAAACTATTACATCTCAAAAACTGGTATTTTTAAAATTCTTAAGAAATTATATATGGTTGACATAAATTTTCTCCATATGAATATAAAATTTCAAGTTGCAGCCACATTATGATCAAAATAAAAAAATATCCAATTATAAATAACTCCTAAGCTATAGAAAATATAAAGTTAATTATACCCTATACCACCATAGGTGGTTGGGGTATTATGTGTTTGTGCAAATATTGTAACACAGAGAAAAAATTTACCTATACTCACCTTAAAGTATACCGTTCGACTCAGAATCACTTTTTGAGCCGACTTGACGATGTAAAGTTGTGCGCAAAGTACAGGTCGCAATTTATAGATAATTTGATGAAACTTGGTACATATGATTTTTTTTGGCACAAGGACGAAGCCTATTTGGTCATGAGTTTTATATAAGAATAAATCTATGTGCTACATTTCATCAAGATCGGTCCATAATTTACCATAGCTTCCATATGAACCACTCTTTCGAAAATCACTTTAACGTGCAAAAATCTCATAAAAATGTTAATATCAATTTAATATTCGACACATATAACATTTATATAAGTATAAGTGTATAAGCCAAATTATGGATCGCGTCCATAATTTTACCATAGCTCCCATATGAACCACTCTTTCGAAAATCACTTTTAACGTTGCAAAAATCTCATTAAAAAATGTTAATATGAAATTTAATATTCGACATATATAAACTTTATATAAGTATAAGTGACCCTGCAACAATTTCATGCAGTTTCAGTTCATTAATTTGACCATAGCTCCCACACGCACAAAAAAAAAAAAAACATGGTCACACCAGATCACCACAAACTATTCAGTGATTTACAGCCGTTTCTCTTTGATTTGAGTAATACCATGTTCAGATAGCAATTTATTTGATTCCGTTTTATATTCCAATGATTACACACAATCAAAATTTTAATATGGTTCACTGATCATTATATATATTTTCCAACATTTTTGTATGAAATCCCATTATGAAAAAATTACAAAACATTTACTTATTCTCAATTAAAAAGTTAATTCTATAAAACCACTCTCGTTAATTTTACAATTTTGTTTAATTCCACAACATTAGCCAATATTTTTAGTTCAAGATAAAAGATTTGTTTAGTATATTAATTCTCATTTAGTTCAGATATGAACAAATATAAATTAGTAAGTTTGTTTTATTTAGTACGATAATGTACCACATATTAAGGATATAAGTTATGAAAATGAGATTATTATATATGATGAATTTGTTCATATATATGATACTTGGGGTTATTTATATTGATAAAATTGGATTATATGTATGATAAAATGGAATTATATATATGATATTAATTTGTTTATATTTATGATAACATGAGATTATTAAATGATAAAAACATGATAAAATTGAAGGTTATAAACTTTACTAAAAGTTTTTGTTAGGTTCTAAACTTCACTAATAAATGATAAAATGGAATCATAACATTACGTACAAAAATACTTATTGTAACCTGGAATCATGTATTACAATCATAGTATGTTGCTAGTATGTTGCTCTTAGTTTATGGTCACCAGAACCATATTTTTTCTCTGCGTGCATATAAGACTCAATTTGGGGAATCACCAAAAAGCGCATAAATACATGTGAATCTTAGTATTAACGTACTATTCTGCAAAAGTATGTTTTTATTTTCCACTTAATACAAGTAAAGGTCCATAATTGGCTCCTTCTCGAATTTTGGTACAGATAGGATGTGGTGTAGGGTATCATATGGTCGGTATTGACCGACTATACCTTCTTCTCTCGTTTTAGTGTAGTTTTAAAAACAAGGAAAAAAAAGACTTACAAGTTAATAAACGATATATCTCCAAAAACGATATTCTAAAAAATTATATAATATTAATATAACTGTATTTTATGCTTATGCAAAATTTCATGTTGGACACTCATTTAGTCCTGAAGTTATGTAACAAAATATGTACTAAAATCAAATTTTGTGTATAATTTTTTTTATAATTTTTGTCAATATATTAAATTTTGCACACAAAAAATGTGCTTTTTTCTGTGTTTTGCTTCATAACTCTTAAACCAATTTGGCACAAACATAGAGAAGAGTTTCATTATCAATATATGTATTTTTTAAAGAATTTTTAAACACGTTTTTTGAGGTATTAAGCTTTAATCTTTATATTATCAATTTTGACCTTTGAACTTTCGAAGTATATAAATATTTTACTTGTTCTTTTAGAGTCCATGAGTTTTTCTATTAAATGAAATAAAAATAAGAATTGCACGATGTATAATTTGGAAGTTATGTCCAATAAAGTGGAAAAAATTCAACTGCTTTTTGATTTTTGAAGCGTCATATTTTTGAACCAAAAATATTCGAAAATGTCAAATCCGAAAAGGTCAGTTTTTTGTCCGTTTTGATATGGAATTACTCAAAAGTAATAAATTGTTTTTTCTTCTTCATATAGTCCAAGCAAATATTTCATTTTTTTTTTTTTTTTACACAATTTTGAAGACTTTCCTTTATCTCATCAATCTGTTCACAAACTCATTATAATTTACTTTTTAACTAATCTCTATAATAAAATCACAACATTGCAAATATTTTTCTATTAATTTGCAAAAAGTTAAAATAATATTGTAAATAGTATACGATTTATCGATTGTTTACTGATTAGTTTTTAAGAGCTTTCTAACTATTAAGTAAACACTTGTTTATGTGTGAAATACATGCAAGTGAATATGTTTCATTAACATGCACTAACATGACTTATTTTACATATACATACTTATATAGTAGCAGTATTAATATGGTTCCAATTTAAAAAAAATATATGTTCACATCTTAATATTTTGTGAATATAATATTTTCAGTGTCTTGGAAAGATTCTGAGTCGATCTAGGATATATCCTCCAGTCTGTATATGTGCTTGTTAAAAGCATGGAACCATTTGGGGAGACGAAATCGCCTCGTATTTAAAATGGCCAAAATCGATAAATAAAAAGAGTTTTTTTTTTTATAAATGGAGTAATTTTAAATGAAAATTTATTAACTCTAAAATACTAGTAAAATATTAATCCAAATAATGAGATCACATTTTGCATCATATAATGAGAGACGTTCCTAATTTATGTACATACCTGATTTTAACCAATGACATAAAATAAATCAATGTTGTTATTATGATGGCACCCTTATGCTATTTATATACAAATTACATGTGTGTATGTGTATTTGTTAGTGGCAAATGTATCTGTGTATGAAATAAATACTTGTGGAAGAAAACTAAACTGCCTTTGGCAGCATACATACAGCTTTGACACCCACCCATTTATATAAGTAGCATCCAATACTTCTATATAAAAAAAAGCAAATAATCTTTCACTTATATCTTTATGAATAATACATATATACAGATATGTGAATATGAATTTTATGGATGTATGTATATGTAACTACTATTTAGCACATAATATTGCCTACAAAAAGGGGTGCTATTTTTAGTTGTATTAAAATTGCTATAATGTTAATGTCGTTAAAAATACACAGGCGAATATAAGGATTCATAATAGTCGTACCTACTCCTTAGGTTACTCGATGGAATGGGTAATCAGTGTAATTTTATATCAATGTAATAATATATACAATTTAAGTTGAAAAAGTTTAGTTAATAATTGTTTAAAGTTATGAATATTCTGAAAATTAATTGATAAATCTCCCATCAATTAATTTATATTTAAGGCCAAAACTTAATGTTTCACACTTAATTTTTCAAACACATGTGAATATAACTAGTTAATAACTTGTCCATTTTTATTCGTTTTTTTTTTATAGCATTTTTTTTTTCTTTTAATCGATTCACTACATAAAACATGCTCTCAAAATAATCAGGCAAAACAATTGCCTGGCATGTAGAAAATACGTGTGAAGCACGTACGTTCTGATTAAATTTAATCTTAAGAACGAGTTGAAATTCTTACAAACATACTTATGTATGTATATATGTGATTACATTCACTCACTCGTCATTCATTTAGCTGGATATTGTGCAAAAATAAAACCACATGGTTATGTGTTTTGTTATTTCACTTTAGGCCAAAAAAAAAAGTTTGGAAACTTTTTCACTGGTGTCTTCATAGTCCGTACTTTAAGCAAACTTGAGTTGGAAACAATGAAAGCAAAATTTGTTTCTTTGCCACGACCAAACAATTTAGTTGCCATTGTTGGTTATTTTGTTGGTTATATGTAATTGTTTCTTTTTTCCCCTTTTTATTGCTTAAAGTATTGATAAAAATTTGTTTAAGGTTGATATATTTATTTAAACAACTTTAATTAATCCCTTAATAAGTGAATGAAATGATAATTATTGAATTAAATGTTTTTAGCAAAATTTTTATGCTAATCCTGATGGCGTTTTAAATGTATAATTTTCCTGATAATATAAAAGCGGTGTAATGGGCTATTTTACAGTATATTTTCATCAATTAATATTTTTGACAAATTTTCAATTGTTTCATAAAAGTCTTATATCATGTTAGGCATTCTGGAGTCCTTGATATATTATAGTCTGATGTAACATTCAGATATTCGGACACAAGAATTAATTCTATACATGCAGAGAAAAAATATGGTTCAGATTACAATGAGTATATTTGTACGTAGTTATTATTATAATTCCATTTCATAATTTATTAGTACCGTTTATAACCTTTTCTAAAATATTGCCTTTATTATACCCTACACCACCAAAGGTGGTTGGGGTATTATGTGTTTGTGCAAATATTGTAACGCAAGAGAAAAATGTTCCTACACCCACTTTAGGTAAACCGTTAGGACTCAGAATCACTTTTTTGAGTCGATTATTAACGATTTTCCGTCCGGGTCTGGTTAGCCTGCCCATGTAAAGGCTTTGTGCGCAAAGTACAGAATCTCAATTTTAGAGATAATTTGATGAAATTTGGTACATTGATATTTTTGGCTATTGATTTTGGTCATTGATCGCCCATTATTTACCTAGCCCCATACAAATGTTCTCCCGGATAGAAGTTTTAACACTCCAACATATTCTAAATATTTTAATTTGAAATTTATCACAAATAAGTTTTATGTGAGTTTAAATGTATAAGCCAAACTTTCTATCAAAATCGGGTCCAATAATTTTACCATAGCCCCCATTATGAACCCCCTCTTTCGGAAATCATGTTAAATGTAAATCCCATAATGTTAATATTAATTTAATATTCGGATACATATAACATTTATATAATATAAGTGACCCTGCAAAATCAGAAGTTCAGTCCATAAATTTGACCATAGCTCCCATAGAAGACCCAATAGGGGAATCCCAAAAAGTGCTAAATACATGTGAATCTTAGTATCGACGATTATTCTGTATATATGTTTTATTCCACTTAAAACAAAGAAGGTTCATAATTGGCTCCTTCCCGATTTTGTAACATATAGGCAATGGTGTGGGTACACCCCCTTATTGACCGAACTAATACCGTCTTCTCTCGTTTCATTATGTTGTAGTGTGCTCTTTCATTACCACACTGCTGTACTTTACACATGGCCAGTAAAAAAACGCACTACAAACATAAATCGATTAACTGCATAAATGAAATGTGCGAATGTTTTAAGGGATCATATTGGTGTTTAAATTGACATTGATAAAGTCACCTCAATTCCCCTGTTTGAGACCAAATATGATTGACAATTCTTTCAAGTTGCGACTGTCGAAATTGGAAGTAAAGTACATGTTGACAAGATTAAGCAAGATTGAATGTAAATTTAAAGTAAGTTAGAATAGTCATATAAACCAGATTCAGATAAAGACTCAAATCGGCACAGGCTTATGCCTTAGTATTATTCAACACATCTCCTTGCCCTTACTAAGTTAAGATCGGCAATTGCTGTAGCGTAACCATGTGGCAAACAATGGCGGTTATAAAAACCTTTTATTTTTTATTCTTTCATAGAAACATTTTACCAAAATTGTTTTTTTATTCAATTTAATAATCTCATGTTGTCATTATATATATAATATATTATATGTATAATAATCTCATTTTATATTTATATTCCTTAGTGCCACGATAGTGTGCATTCATATACTGAATAAAAACAAACTTTATTAATTTATAGTTGTTCATATCTGAACTAAATGAGAATTAATATATTTAGAAACTACTGGACTAAAAATATTAGCTTAATGGTTTTAGAATTGTAGAATTAAACAAAATTGTAGAATTAACTAAATGTTTATATGATTTCATACAAAAATATTTATTTAATGATTGTGGGTATAAATACGGAATCATAAACGTTGCTATCATGAACATGATATTATTCAAATCAATGAAAAACGGCTGTAGAATTATTGAATAGTTTTGGTGATCATGGTGTGACCATGTTTTTTCTCTGTGTGTATAGAGGTAATTAATGCTATTTTGGCTGATTTATTTATATAATACATGCAAAATATTAAAAACTTTGAAAACAACAGGGAATGTCTTATAAATATCATGTGAAGCAGGTCAAAAAAATTATATAATTCCATAATGTATATATTTTCTGGTAAGATTCATAGTCGATTTAATTATGTCCGTTCGTCTGTCATTGAAAAATCGGTTCATAAATAAAAAAGTATCCCATTCAAAAGATAAAATGGAAATATTTCAATGAAGTTTCAGACAGTGTTATTGAAGGTGTAGACGAGCTTAAATTTTGAATTTTGAGGTTACAGACACAAAAATTGGACACCTCAGGTGTTACAAAAAAAAAACTTAAAACGATCCAGATTCGTTATATCTCATCTGATTTAAAAGATTTTTATATAAGTGGATTCTGCTAGTCGAGATCTACAAAAAAATAGTCGTATATATAGGTCATCTCCTTTAGCTTAAGAGATATTAAGCTTCAAACATATAAAATGTTATTTTTGAATCCATCTTGGTATCTGACGTTTTTTCGCTATAGCGGGTCCAAATTTCACTCGATTTTTTGAAATATTTTTTTTTTATTTTATTAACAACGAAGCTGTGTAAATTTTTTTTGAAATCAAAAGTTATATGGATTTGTATTTGTATTTTGAAAAAATCGATTTTTCGCCGTTTGTTTGTGAAAAATGTAGTTATGTCCTTCTTGAGTTATAAAAATGTTTTCTTAAGTTTCTTTATAAGGAATTG
>MINK01192241.1:1244-14870 GCA_001735545.1 Phormia regina | reverse complement strand
AAAAAAAATGTTTGAAAATATTCGAATAAAACAATTGTACCTATTACTTAAAATACATCTGTAGTAACTTTAATAACGTAAACCTGTTCTCAGCTATGGTCAAAAAATGTTGATATTTTTAACGGTCGTTTCAAAACTCAAATTTAAGTTTTTTTGATACTTTGTTAAACAAATTTCAATATTTTTTGTGGATCTCATAGGGATTTATGGACAAGAGATTACGGAATAAAACAATAGAAAAATTAGATCAATACCTTTTACAGTTTGCCTGTACCTACATTTTGAATTCAGAGGATTTTAAGAAAAAACACATTGTTATGTAATTGTTATGTAATATTTTGGCAAATCATTATTACATTATACTGCAGATTTAGAGAAGAGGTTCCCAAAAGATCTTGCTTCGCGACCCCTTTCAGACATTTCAATTCAGCCGCCACCCACCACAACTTAAACAAAATCATATAAAATATTACGTAAAGATAAAATAATTTAAAAAGAAATATTAAATTTTTCGACACTACTTTTGTTTCATAAGATCTTTTAAGAACGTTTTTCGGATAAATCATATGATGAAAACAATTTACGTAGCCAATAAGCTGATAAATTTTGCGATATTTAAATTTTTGGTTCAAAATAAAATTGACCGCATGGGTTATATTTTCTTTTTACAGCCCGCAAACTTCTCTGTTTGTTTTGTATAAATGTTATTGTTATTGACGCTTTTGCACAATGTTTAGAAAAGACCCAGCAGTGGCGGAGCTTAGGGGTATACGTTAACTTTGACGTATACATTTTTCAATTACTTGGCAAATTTTACTTTCTCGTCCAATTTTAAATATTTATTCTTATATTCTTGCTTTCTAGTTATTTGACTTGACTGAAAAGTATCTTTGAAGAGATTATTTTGAAGTAGAAAACAATACCTATAACCCAAGCGGCCAAGGCACACATTCTCTCGAATTTCACCTACTTTATATTAAAATTTTGACACTTGTCCATTTTCTAAAATCTCAAAACACGAACCTGTGAACGGAATGCAGTTTAGGAATCTATAATAGTTGTTAAAAGTTTTCAATCAAAGGACTTCGCAAAATGTCAATTTTTAACCTTTTACGGAACTGATTGTTCCTGCTTTTTTGAAAAATAACAAATATTTTCCTTCTCTAGAATAAATATGTGTTTTCATAGATTCAGACACCAATTGAAATTTGTATTCAACATTTCTACATAATATTTTTATTAAAAAATGTGTGTTTAAGCATTTTAAAACCATCGTTTTTGGAGATATAATAGTTTAGTTTATAAAGTAACACACTATATATAATTTTTTAGGTAATGTCCTGGTTTTTTAAACTACATTACAATTAACTTTTTTTCTATAGTTTAGGAGTTGTTAATAATAAGATCTTATTTTTGTCCATAACTCCTATACTAAATAAGGCTGCAACTTATAGAGAAAAGTTATGTCAACCATATATAATTTAAGAATTTTAAAAATACCGCTTTTTGAGATATAATAGTTTTAATTTTTTATCTCCAACTTTGANCCTTTGAACTTTGATTTGTAAAAATCTACGTACGTATATTGTTATGAAGGTAATATCTTTGTTTATTATATGCAACAACAACTAAAAATGTACCATGTGTATTAAAAGATGGTGTATTTGTAAAATGTTTTTAAAAATCAACTCAGGCATAGACCCGTCCTCCCATTGAGGAGTGTTATGAAGCGTATGGCTGTTCGTAAGCTACGGATATAGTCGGGCCTTAATTGACTAGTGGAACTTGCGCTAATAAATGCCCCTAGCAGAACTCTCAAGTTGGAGCAGCGGTAAATTTCATTGAATTGTGCCTTCTCTTCACAACTCAAAATGGAAAAGTAACCACGGAGTGCCGGTCTACTTTCAGTAGGACTAATATCAGACGATCCTATACATTTTTCTGATCATAAATTAACTCGGAGTTAATTCTTTGTTATAGTCAGGCCTGCACGTATAGCACTGACGAGCCACTACGTTAGTTCTAGATGTGTGATCGACGAGCACCATTAAACCTGTGAAAGAAAATTCAATTTCCTAGACATTATAAAACTCTTTAAAGAAAAGAAATATAATGATTTTGCTCAACTATTTTCCTAAAAATTTTTGTCTTAGCGTATATATATTTTCATTAAGCACCTATCTTATTGGCAAGGAAATATTATTTTTTTCCCTCCCCTGGATACTAGAATATATCTGAACAACTCCAAAACTACGCCCAAACATCTTAACTTCGATTTACGTAACCAATTGGAACTTCCTAAGGCATTATTACTAAATAAACGATTTGTACATCCAAACATAATTGCTTTTACCTTAGTGAGTTATTTATAGTCTACACAAAACACGGTTGAGACAAATGCTAATATTACTAACAAGAACATCTTTAAAACCAAGAATACTTTTAAACATTAAAAAAAGTCGATTCAACACAACGAGGAAGTCTGCTAATATACAAAGTGAAGAAAAGGTTCTAGTGAAAAAATTAGAACCTAGCAAACAAGTAGGATAAGCCAAGCATACATGCCATATTAGCAAAATTAAATTCGTCCTTAAGTATCTTAAAAAAATAATTTCGCTTTTCAGAATTAAATGTCTTTGAAACGTCAAAGGATACTAGAACACTATAATCGTATATTATTTTCATTCTGCCTAATTTTATCTGTTAAATTAAGAAGAAGTTATATCATACTATAAGTACTACGAAAGTCATATTGACAGATAAAAATGAGTCCAGAAACCGATCCTTATGTTCAGAAACCTTATTATGTGTTCAACTACTTTTGATAAAGCCGGGACGTAAAGTTGATTTAATTAAAACAAGTATACTTACACAGTAGCTTTTGATTTGTTTGACTTAATGATGGCGCGGAAAAGAAGGCTGAAAAACTTATTGCTCATAAACCTAAGGATTTGTTTGGGTTTCACACAAAAGTCATCACTATAGACTTCACGAGGTAAAAATTGAAAAGTTAATTCATATTTTTGTGTCCTGGTGGGCTGTTGAACCAACTGTGTTTTTACATTTACGTCTGAAATTTAAGGAAAAGTCAAATGAATTAAAACAAATTAAATTATTTCTGCCATACATACATTCTAAAACATCTGCCAGAGTAACACGATTCAAAGAGATTCTCAATTTCTCTGCTGCTCTTTCCTGGTTTGCTTTGATAGGTATATCCATTGAAGGTGTTTTGATATTTGCAGAAGCCATCATAAGGATTTCTCGCAAACGTGGAATACCTAAAGTAACGTTCATTTCACCACGACCAGCAAAATGAAAAGTGTTCAGTGTCATCTGAGTTGAAGGTTCACCGATGGATTGTGCTGCTAGTAAACCA
Organism: Phormia regina; assembly: GCA_001735545.1. Lineage (NCBI taxonomy): Eukaryota > Metazoa > Arthropoda > Insecta > Diptera > Calliphoridae > Phormia > Phormia regina. Next base: position 11,491 of record MINK01192241.1, on the reverse strand, counting down.
ACTGGCTCACCGGGTGCAGCTAATGCTTTAACATTTTTAACATACATAACGTCGGTGACGGCGTCCTTTCGATTTGGATGTTTTTCAATATAGTCTGCAACAATTTGTTCAATTTTTTCTGATACCGATCCAAACGTGGTATCCTGGCCATAAATAGAATTTGTGGGATCTGGACGGCGAGTATATTTCTTTTGGTACAACATTTTACTTTCGGCATCTGCCTTATGCCACAACTTAATTATGGCCTCATCTATTCGACGTCTGCCAGTTTTTTCATTTAATTCGTTGGGATTTTCTACTTCGATTTCATTACGAAGTTCGGCGGAGAATTGAGTAAATGGGGAAATGTGTTTTGCATGCGCCTTTTGAATACTGCTGCGTTTTTTTAACCACGAACGTAACTTTTTATTATGGCGTTGTACTTTAGAGAGTTCTTCCTCATTTTTAATGTTGGATAACTCTTGAGGACGTAAAATAACCGATGAATTCTGTGCTAGAAATTCTGTACCAAATTTGCTATTAAAGAATTTAGATTTCAATATATCGAGACCATCCTCTCCATAAAGGTATTGTACCACAGTGTTATCACTATCACGAACAGTCAAATCATAGTTTATCGTCAGACCCTCTAAATGTTTAATAAGACAACGTTGTAAATAACCTGAACGAGATGTTTTCACAGCAGTATCAATAAGACCCTATAAAGATTAAGAGAAAAATAACCATATTTTTAGGAACAAAGCTTTAAAACATGTCGTATTAAATAAAAACTTACTTCACGACCTGCCATACAGTGAAAAAAGAAATCTTGCGGTTGTATACCCGTCAAGAAACGTCCATCAATATAACCTCCAGATTTTGGTGACGTTTCAAACGAAGTGAAACTGGGTAATGACTTTCCTGAAATCATAAGAGGCGGCCGTTTACCCTCCAATTCAATTTGACCTAGCATACAGGAAATTTGCATTGTGTTTACCATAGAACCTTTAGCACCAGATAAAACCATTAATTGCAGATTATTACTGGGAAATTTTGTTATCAAACCATTCGGTAAGCATGTTCTGCAAATAAAATAAATTATTATTTTATGACCACATATTATCTAAAGAGTGTTTTGCATACTTATTAATATCATTAGTATAATTGTCCAACATAGATTTATATTTACGATCTAAAACAACACGGAATTTGGGATCTTTTATGTAAGCTTCTTCCATTTTCTCCGACAACACATCTAAGGTAGGAACTTCATCTAAATCTAAGGCCGATGCTAATGCAGCATTGCCAATTTCTCTACTTTCTTGTATAATTTTACGTCTTTTGGCATCGGCCTCGCCGGTGACCAGAATGTCCTTGACACCTAATGTAAAACCCTCACGTTGTAAAAAGAATGTAAATACTTTTGTGAAAGCTGTCAATAAGCAAGTAGATGTATCCCCACCATATAACTGCAATAACAAATATATAAATATTTTTTGTGTAAAAAATTGTTATGTAAATAAAACGTTCATAAAACAAACTGATGCATTTTAAGTATTGGAATACTTATTACAAACCTCGTACATGCAATGAATAAGACCATAAGTAGTGGCACCATATTGTTGTTTATCCAATACACCAGCAAGAAGCTCACCATTTCTGATTATTACTTCACTTTCCGACATTTGAGTTTCAAGTAATTCGGTGCCTCCTGCAGCGGCAGTTCTACTTTTGGCAACCATCCAATGCTGAAAGTAGCAAATTAGTTAGTAATTGTCTTGCATGGGTAAACATACTTACCTTAGGCCCAATTTTTGCTACAGAATTTAATGATATCGGAGTATATCCTTCGGGTATTAGATTTATAATTATGGTTGACAATATCTAAGTAAAGAAAAATTTATGAATTTGTGCTTTTCTTAACAATTTTATCCATTAATACCTGTTTTCCCGACCACAACCGTATGGGTTTAATAATTGTCGGTGGCAAAAGTTTGATATTCTTTTTAATATGAGACAAACCTTGGAACACAAGTTGTTGGTAATCATTACGGTTAAAGAAACGACCACGCAAAGATAATTTTACACCCGAAATAACATGATCCTGAATAAGACCACCCAAAGGTGTGCCATCCTTGGGAACCAAATAGTTATTAGCAACATTCACTGAAATATAACAATTTCTTTAGATATATTTTATTAAAATTATAATAAACCTACCTAAATTGTAAGCTTCGGATCGTGCCACTTCACTTTGAGGTAAATGTGCATTCATTTCATCACCATCAAAATCAGCATTGTAAGCTTTGCAGTTGGAATAATGTAGTCGGAAAGTCTTTTCACCTTGCAAAATACGTGCTTTGTGTGCCATAATTGAAGGTTTATGCAGAGATGGTTGACGATTCAGAAGCAAAATATCTCCATTTAGGACATGACGATGAACAATTTTAATTCCTTTTTCTGGATAGTTGAATAATAACTTTGCCATACTTTCTCTCTTTGCTGCATTATCAGCAGGAATTAAAGTGGTATAACCTCTTTCATCTTGTATATAATTAGCACTGAAATAAAAATCTTAAATATGCTACAAGTTTGTGACATTTTTTAATCAAATTTGCGTTTACCCAGGATGTATATTTGGGCCATTCATAACCATTTTACGCAACTCTGCAACATTCCATGGTGTAACCGGTACTGGATAAGATAGTTTTTTTGCAAATATGTCAGGAACGCCAACCTCTTCCACATTTATGTTTGGATCTGGCGTGATGACAGTACGGGCTGCATAATTAACACGTTTTCCCATCATGTGTTTGCGGATAAGACCTTCTTTCTTTTCCAGCACTTGTTTCAAACCAGCTGAAGACGGCGCATCTCTAGACATATTAACATCTAAGAGGACATTTATAGATGTTTGCAAACTTTGCCAAGCATTATAAAGCTTTTCATATGGTGTTTCTCCCTTAGTTCCTGTGAAAACAGCCTAAACGTATTTAGAAAGCATTTGTTAATTTATAATTACATAGATCTTGATTTTTAGAAAAACATGTACACATGTATGTAGTTTCTTATTAATTAGATTTAAATTTATTATTATAATTTTTTTAAATTAAATCTTATTAAAGATTTAAAACAAAACATACCTTTGCTTCCTCGGACAACTCCTCAACCTGACCTTTAATGTGTTTTAATACCACTCGGAGCACTGAGTTATTTTCAATTATATTGCGATAAAGACCTGTTTGAGCATGCTCTACAATTTGGTTGTGCAAAACGTTACAAGGACGTGCCTTTGGAGGTGTTACCGGTATTGTATCCATGAAAAATATATCAACTGGCGATACTTCTTGCCCATTCGAGCTTGAATTAATTTTAAGTATGGGAAATAGTAATTTCATTAACTCCGGATAGTTTTCATACACCTGACGCAAGAATCTGCGACATTCATCGGCAAATATAACTTTATGTTGGCCACTTGTGTCTTCTATACCTTGAAATCTTTATATGATAATTGTAAATAAAGAAATATTTAAAATATCAAATTTGCTTCCGAAATTTTTATAGGGCTTTAAATGTAATTGTAGAAATATATGCCACACATATGATGACAACTGAGGAAATGATTTCAAATGTAAAAATTTGCTTTCATTACTTCTGTTTAAGAATAAAGAGACTTTCACGAATGAAAATATTTCATGTCAAAAAAGCATATGTAACTACCAATATTTCTTAATAGAATTTCCTACTGAAGTAATTTGTACGTGTGAAGGGAATATTTTTGGAGTTCAAGTAACTTTCTATGGTTCAGAATTACGCATATCAGAAGCAATTTCTGAAGCAGAATAAAATCAATCAAAGTTAATTTTACATATTATATAAATTAATTTTACACATTTTGCATTAAATAAATTAATAAATTTAAAAAAAAAAAAAAATAAATTAATTTTAAACCAATGCAGCAATTTCAGGACAGATTTAATGCAAAATGTGTAAAATTAATTTATTTTAATATGTACATAGAAAACTTATTTCTAAATTTTGGTATTATGAAACCTCTTCTGCAGAATAACTTATATTCATTATTTCTCAATAGAACTTTGTCAATTTGATAATCTATTGGTATCCTCAGATTTGTAAACTCATTTCACTAGGTGTAAATGCCAGCGCATTTTAATCAAATCCTTATTAAAGAGTATAATTACATAGGGGAATAATGAATCAATTCGGATACACGGTATTCATTAGAATCAACAAAACGACTTGATGGATTTTATAAAAAACAAGAAAAAATGTATTAATTCTTCAACTAGTTCTTGAACACTGGGATTTTTTGGCACTCATCAAGATCTTCGGCAGACATACTTGAAATTATATTTTTTTTCGCCTTAATAAACGGGTTTCCGTGCGACCTTCGGCCGGGTTTCGCTAAATAAGGTGTTTTGAATATCAAATTTTTTTTAAGTTCCGCCATTTAAATGATATCAATATAATAAAGTTCCGATAATTATTAATTAATAAAGATATTCAGGAAAATATATTAATATTTTGAAGGCCTATAATTCGTAAACCAAGAAAGAGCGGACATAATTGATTATTGCACAATAATCACAGTACTATAGAATCACTATCAAAATTGTTTCAAAATCAACTGTGCCGACGAAGATTTAGATGTACGCCAATTTTTTAAATATATTTTCCCAAAAATTGTTAGAGTTGCTCTTCCAGAAAATATCAAAAACAAATTTTGTCGTATAAATATTTTGGGTGTGCATGTAGATATATTATAAAGGTTTTACTCACTTGCTTTTAATCTCAGCAATACTCATGTAGTAAACGAGTTTACGATGTAGATATCGAATATTTCGTAAAGGATTTTTACAATGTGAACATTTTTTTGCAACGGGTCTTTGAAGTGCAGCATTAACGATAGCAGAACGAAGAGCACAGGACGTTTTCGTAACATTTACTTTGTTTAAATTTCCCCTTTCAAGCATTTGGTACATTTCAGCAATACGAGGATGAACACTCTCGCCGTTTTCTAATTTTACTAATGTTTCTACTCTGTTGAAAACTATTTCAGATTTGTATGTCTCTAATTCTTGTGCTTCAACAATATAGCCAGCGTCAATAAGTCGCAATTGCAATATTAATATTTCTATTTCATATTCTGAAAAGTAAAATTTGTGTTTTAGAACCTTGTAATATTTTTCATACTTTTCGATCAACATACCTTTTGCTTGCATTTTTTGACAATTTGCACAAAACACATTGCATATCTTTTGCACCAGTTTGATAAAAAAGGGATTATATACCAGGGCATTCAACTCAATGTGACCCAAATGTCCAGGACAGGCCTGTATATTTAGACATGTTGCACATGGCTCCATACGCTTGCCAAAAGTACCCATTTGGCTGTCATAAAGACCTCCTGGCAGAGGATGTCCCAATGGATCGAAAGTGAGGCCAGTAATAACTTTTACTACACTAAGACGTTTGATTTCCTCACCCGTAAAAACAGAAAATTCCAAATCATTTGGAAACATGTCGATATCAAACGTTTTCATTGTGCCCATCGTGACTTTTTTCGTTCTTTTAAGATTTTAACAAAATGATGTTATAAAGCTTTGTTTAAGAATAAAAACAATGAAAAATAACACGAACGTAGAATTAACTTCATTCCAAGCTAAATATAAAGAATAAATGAAATGTTTGGAAACACGTGCGCACAGACCTGTGCCGAACAATTTTAGCGGCGTTGGCGGCTTATCTAAAAATTATCGGCGACGGCTCAAAATGGGATTTGACATCTATGATTTCAATAAAATTAGTTAGAAGTTTTTCTTTTGCTCATGTCCATAGTATAATTAGAAAGTATACTCGAAAGAACAGCTGTTTTACAATTTTTTCATCGACGCACCTCGCGTTACTGTCAAATTGTTTTTGTACTCCTATGTAAATTTTTTTTGGTGCGAGTACTTTATAATTATGCATCTTATTTGATAGATAATTATGTGCAGATTGCAAGTGCATTGACGATATGTCATTTAAATCTTTTTTTTTTTTATTCACTTACTTGTAACAGATGATGTTGATGAGGTTTCAGTAGAACTAATATAGTGATGGAAATAGAACAGACATATTTTAATGAAACCTTACTATTGTTAAATATAAACTAACATATATTAAGGTGGTCCAAAATCACAAATGTTAATTGTTGGTATAGATCAATAGTTACCACAAGAAGAAAGATCGATTAGCTAATTTTATATTAATAAAATGACTCATACATACCAAAAACTTTGAAAACATTAATAATTTATTACAATTTTTTAAGATAAATTTTAAAAGACAACATAGTCTTTGAAGTTTGACCAAAATATACACATTATAATCTTAGTACTTTTTGATTTTTTCATAAAATGTTGGACAATCCTAACATACATACATACATACATACATACATACAAAGTAATTTATTAATTTAACCACATTTTCATTGTATTTTGATGTGGTTGCAATTATTGAAAGTAATTTTCTTATAATAGGGCTTTAAAATAAATAAATGTAATACGCAGTGGAATAACTTTTTACAATATGGAAAACATTATGAAATGCGATATTAAATGAACAAATTAATAGTCAATTTTGATACACGATACACTTCTTTTGAACCTCGATTTGTAAAATTTAGAAGGTTGCTCTATATATAGCAGCATATCTCTAGAACTTCTTGTTTGATTCTGTAAAATATTAAAAAAAAAAAAGAATTTTAAATTTTATTATATACCATTATTATATAATACCCAGTTTTTTTTATCAATTTGCTGAATTAATGGGATTGTAAACGGGTTTTATTGAAATGTATTCAAATTGACATGTTTTTAAACAATCGGCCGTGTAAGGGTTAAACAAAGGCCGTGTAAGGGTTAATTTCATTTTTTTCACTATCATTGTAAATATCAGAACTCGTTGACGAAATCGCTTGTTGAATCGTTAAAATTTTTTTGTTGAAAGAATTCTCCGGGAATTGTTAATGTCGTGCCATATACTAATTCAGCCGGTGAAGCGTTTAGATCTGGTTTGTATGCAACTCGTAGACCGAGCAAAACTGTTGGTAAATGATGTAACCATTTTGATGGTATCGTTGTCCTTCACATAATGGGAATGGACCAACGATGTCGATGTTTATATGAGCAAAGCGTTCCTTTGGCGGTGTATATTTGGTGGGTATTGAGCTGGTATGTCGTTGGATTTTAGATTTTTGGCACTGTAAACAATTTCGAACAAACCTTGCAGCGTCTTTACGAATGCCTGGCCAAAATAATCTGTAAGTTAGAAGTTTGGTAGTAGCTCGAACACCTGGATGTGACAAGTTATGAATTGTGGAAAGTATTTGTTGGCGAAAGTTTTTAGGAATGTAGGGACGTATATGTGCCGTTGTTGTGTCGCAGATTAACTGTTCATCGCAATTTGGTATGGAAAAATATTTAAAGTTTAACGGATGCCGTTGGGTTTCTTGGAGCATTTGCTGAAGTTCTTCATCATTTTTTTGGGCGATAGCTATTCGATTACAGTCCACGACTGTGTCGATTGACTCGATGCGGGAAAGTGCATCAGCTGTAGCATTTTCTAAACCAGGAGTATGGCGAATATCGGTGGTAAACTGACTAATAAAGTCAAGTTGACAAATTCTACGTGGCGATGCCTTTTCCAATTTTTGCTGGAATGCAAAAATGATTGGTCGGTGATCGGTGACAATGTAGCATCTTCGCCCTTCTACCATATATCGGAAATGACACACAGCTTGGTATATTGCCGTTAATTCCCGATCATATGTCGAGTATTTTTGCTGGGTATTTGTTAACTTTTTAGAATAAAATGCTAATGGCTGAAGATTACCTTTAATATTTTGGTGCAAAGCTGCTCCAACAGCTATATCAGAAGCGTCTACATAAACTGCCAATTCAGCATCTGCAGCAGGATGGGCTAAAAAGGTTGCGTTCGTTAGTTCTTCTTTACATCTTTCAAAAGCACCTTCTGCTGTCGGATTCCATATTAAGGGAGTACGATAGTTTTTCTTGTTGCCGATAATAAGTTGTTGTAATTGCATTTGGTACGAAATAGCATGTGGCAAGAATTTTCTATAAAAATTTATCATTGCGATAAATCTTTTTAATTCTTGAGCCACTTTCGGTTTCGGAAAATCCCGTACAGCTGCTACCTTTTCAGGTAAAGGACGAATACCATCTCCATTGACTTGGTGACCGAGGAATTTTATTTCAAGTGCAACGGACTGGACCAGTTGCTCTTTGAGGGTTGACAAATGCCCGCTTTTATCAAAAATTCGAATTCCGTTCTGGCGGCTGAAAGCTTTTCGGGAGAAAGTCGACGAGGACGACAAAAAACGGGTTGACCTGATGTTTCAATTCTGTGTGTAATAGAAGATTTAGTTTTGGATCCATACGGCAATAGTTTGGTAATGTCATGAAATTGTTGTAAAATATCGGTAAAAGGTTTGTTTAAATCAAAGGTTTTTATAACTGCTGCTTCGTTGTAATTTGTCGATGTAAGTTGTGTCGAAAGACTGGTGACGTTATCTATGAGCCGGTTTCGACGTAGGTCAATAAGCAAATCGTAGTGTTTGATGAAATCGGATCCGATTATAGGTGATGTTACATCAGCAATAATGAAGGACCAAAAAAATCTCGCCGTAAACCGAGGTCTAATTTTATGCATTTTTCTCCAAACACCTTAATAGGGGAACCATTGGCGGCATATAACATGACAGCAGTAGGACGAATTTCATGCGATCGTAAAGTGAAAGGCAAGTCCGCAACATCGGCACCGGTGTCAACAAGAAAATGTTGATCAGTATAATTGTCCTTAACTTGAAGACGAAAAATTTGGCAATTGGTGGTGGACCTTTCGCTTATATCCTCCACCGGCCTGTCGAGTCTATTTGAGGGATTATTTGTTTGCAACGCATTCACATTACGTTGCCTGTGGCGACAAGGGCTACGACACTTTTTTTCATTTCGTCCGTACTTCTGATGATACCAGCATTCGAAACCAGTCGCTGCGTTGTTATAAGCGGGTCGAGTTTTTGATCGATTTCGTTTAGAACTTCGTCCGCGGGACCGCGAACGTGTTGAAAATTTCTCGAATTTCTTGCTTAATTCGACCACGGCTGCACGAAGTTCGTTAATCTCGTTTGGTGGTTGCACTTGGACGCGATGAATCTGGCTCGGTGACATGGCGTCAACGACTGAGTCAGCAATTTTTGTAAACTCTGCGGCAGATCCCGATGAGGCAGCAACAATTGGCTGTGCGAGTTCAGGCAAGCGTTTTGCCTTTTAAGGCTGCGTCTCCCAGAGTATTGCCAGCAACACGTTTCATCTCAAAGTATAGTTCAGAAGGTTTCTTGTCACCGAGCGGAAGTTCTGACAACAAGCGATTGAAGTGTTCTATTATCTTTCCTTTAACATATTCGTACCTGTCTGATTGCGGAAGTGTTGCGATGACATCGGACAATTGCGAAATGGCGTTCGGATCTAATGCTGCTAACACCGTTGCTGTTTTAAACAGGTTTCTTAAATATTTAAATTATTAAAATATACTTGTTGTCTTTGTGGAACTTCTGATTGTTGCATTATTGTTGCTCAATTCACCAAATGAGGCTTACATCGATCCAATAAAAATCTTTTCAAATTATTTGTTTAATTTATTTCACCATTTTTCCGCCGTTCGTCCGTCTGGCTGTTACTGACTTATATACTTGATTCATGTATACAGCAATAGCATGATAGAATCACAATCAAAATATTATTGATCGACAACCATATTTTTGTTGTATATTTACTAAGTTAATTTTTATTATGAATTTATAAAGTGACCCCCAGATCGTCCAAACCACCATTTCATATGGGTAAAATCTATAAGAAAATCACTAAACCATTTTTGAATTAAATTAAAGAGAGAGAGAGAGAGAGATTAGAGAGTCTGAATAATAAGCGCTTTGTATACGATTAATAAAAAATATTTAAAAAAAAATTAGTAAAATTTGGACCCGCTTTAGCGAAAAAGTTTACCAAGATAAGTCCAAAAATAAAAATGTCTATCTTTGAAGCCCAATATCTTTTAAACTAAAAGAGATAAACTACACCAACCTTTCCCAGCAAAAAAATTTACTGACTTGAATGCAATACAACTAACGGAAGCAACATATTGCTTACTTAATTGCATAAAGCTTCCGAAAATGCAATAGAGTA
>MINK01192240.1:0-11891 GCA_001735545.1 Phormia regina | reverse complement strand
AAATGAACTTAGCCAAAATTTTCAAACTAACGAGGCTTAAGAAACTCGAAATCAGATTTAAGAACCCGGGCTATTTAAACATATCTCTGTCATTTAGTAAACCGAGTTTGGGCTAAGATTCAATGAGGAAATTTATGGAAAGGAGTGTGCTAAGTGTTTTTGAGGTGTATATAGTAGGATTGATTGAGTGGTTAGTATCGGTTGGGCCGTCAATAAACGGGAATTTCGAACGAGTATACCAACGGCCGTTTTTTTTACTAAGGACTCTAAAAGATATAATTTTTGTCCTCCCATGAAAACTGTGGAAATTACAAACGGATAACTAACATTTATATATACCTTTAAACATATGATGAAGTTTATAAAGCCCTGAATATACATTGTCCAGCCATTTTTTTTATTGTTTTAAACCGCCATTTTTAATTAATATTCAGGGAAAGTTTTAGAAACTATCAAACTATTAAATATTAAATCTAGATAAACAAAGTAATAATAATTTCTTTTGTACTCTCAATTACAAAATAATGAAACAAGTAAAATCAGCCACAATAAAATATTTTATTTCATTAAGTTTTTGTTGTTGTTGTGTTTCTGTCTAAAAAGAATAATTATACTAATGACAAAAGATGGAAATTGATAATATTTCTAAATATTAAAAACCAAAAAAAAAAAAAACTAAGTACATAAAACCACTACGGAAGTATATAATTACAGGCATATAATTTGTTTCTTTTTTTTAAATTACTCCAAAAAAAGTTAAATAAAATGAAATAAAAAAAAATAATGTCAAGCGTGAGATTTTTTTCCAAAAATATATTTTACCTTTGAGTTTAGTTTTAAACTTTTATTACTACCTTTAACAAAAGGTTAATTAGTGAAAAGCCAAACGGTAGTCAAAATTTAAAAACCACAAATAATTTTTATATTTTTTTTTTCAACATCCCACCTCAAAAAAGAAGAAAATGAAAGAAATATTAAGTAAATTTCTTTTGATATTCCTACAAATAAAGTGACCACGCCAAAATGTAATCAACTGTAAATGTAACAAATTTTTGGAAATAAAATCTTTTTCTAAAATATTTTAACTGAAACCACTTCCTGTTTGATAACGTTTTATTATTATTTTTTTTTTCTTTAGGAAAAAAGCCAACGAATTCATAAAAATGTTCAATGTTATTTGCTTTATATTTCTATAAATTTAGTTTTTTTTTTACATTTCAAATGTTTTTTTTGAGTTTTTCTTCTATTCTGTTAATGACAAGACTAAGCAAAGCTTTAGTTTTTTTTGTTTTTGGGGTGCTCTAAATGCCTGTCTATCTTGTGTCCATGACTGACTATCTGTCCGTCTGTCTGTCTATAACCTAAGGCGGCCATATTTAATCATTGGCTGTTGTAAAAAAAATGGGATTTGTAGCAAACTTTGTGTGTTTTTTTTTAAGTACAACTTCTACTTTGTTTGATTTCTTCTGTTTTTGCTGCTGCTTATATATGTATGTACGTTATTTGATTGCAAATGGTAATGTAAAAGAATGTTTTCTTTAAATGGGAATTGAGCAAAAGGCATAGAAAATTTAGTGACTTGCCTTAAATTATTAGATCCTTAATAGGTTATGCTTAGAAATTATTTGTTAAGTCAGGAATTATTTCGAATGCATTAAGATGAAAATAAATACAGAATTTTAATTTTAAATTCTTATCAAATGTGAAAAAATTTTGACAATAATTATAAAATTTTTTATAAAATTATAATCACTGCAATGGTTTATATGATTTTTGTGAACATATTATTAAGAATTTCTGCTTATATGGTTATAATCATTCTTATATATTAATATCAACCGTATTATATTTATAGCAACCATAAAATATGTTTGCAACACTCGTATATAAGTTAAAATTTATCAAAATATGTTACTCTTATATTTAATACAATAAACTTGATTTCATGAATGATTGTGATAAATATGGTATATGTTTGTTATCAACATAATATAGATAGTTAATGCCACCATCATTTAAATGATTATTGAGACCACAATGTTATAAAGTATTTTTTTTTCAAAGCTGATATATTCTCAGCTATATTTTTGCTCTGCTGACAGTTTTCCTTGTTGAAGTTTTGTTACAAGAAATGGTTTTACTCTTTGACTTCACTGGTTTTGGAAGCTTTTTGATCTATGATTTGTTTTAGTTAAATTCTTATCAAATATGGATAAATTTTAATAACAATTATAAAAAAAATTATAGTCACTGCAATCGTTTATATGATTTTTGCGAACATATTATGGTTGTAATCATTGTGTTATATTAATAGCAATAGTATTATATACATAGCAAACATAAAATATGTTTATAGCACTCATATATAAGTTAAAATTTATCAAAATATATTGCTCTTTTATTTCCTACAATAAATTTGATTACATTATTGATTGTAATAAATATGGTTTATGTTTGCTATAAACATAATATAGGTAGTTAATGCCAACATCATCTATATGATTATAAAGACCACAATATTATAAAGTATTTTTTTCAAAGCTGATATATTCTCAACTATATTTTTGATCTGCTAGAATATAGATAAAATTTTCTTTGTTAAAGTTTTGTTACAAGAAATGGTTTTATTCTTTGACTTTACTGGATTTGTAAGCTGTTTTTGGTCTATGATTTGTTTGAGTTTATATTTTTGTTAAGTTTAATATATATATTTTTTTCATATTTGGTTTAAGACGATCTCCCATGGTGATGGGTGCTGTATGTGATTTGGATTAGGTTGGGGGTTTTTTTGCAGTTGTTTTTTTTAGTTTTTTTTTGAATGAAAGCATGCCTGCCTTAAATACAGTTGATAAATTACGCAAAATCTTATGAAAAAATATATGAAACAACAACAATAACAACTACAATAATAACAACAAACAGCAGCATTATAAATATGAGTTTTACACCTTGAATGATTTTTTTTTCTATATGAAAACGTTGTCTTCTGTTTATGGCGATATTAAACCTCGGCAGCAGTAGTTGTTGTAGTTGTTGTTGGGGCTTTGTTTTAAGCGCACAAGGGGGAAGGGCCGTCATAAGCAAAATTACATTTTAATGACTTTGGTTTTGAAGATGACCTGTAAGAAGAAAAATAATCTTGAATAAAAAAAAAAAATAAGAAAAAAATAAAATATATTTCCACATGGCGCAAGGCGCCTTTAACGCGTTTATCATTTTGCTGTTACGTTTCGTAATTTTTTTTATATATATTTTTAGACAGTTACCATCATAAAGTGATAAATTTGATTAAATTGATATTGTTCATCAAACTTCAAAAGATGTATACAAAAAAAAGCGGCCTTAATTCTTTTTAAACATTAGAAATGTTGTTAAAAAAAAGAAGAAGGAAAAAATGTTTAATAACAACAACTATTACTAATGAAAAATTGTTTTAAACACAGTAAATTTTTGAAATCATATAGAAAAGATCTTTGAACAACAACTCACACGCATTTAACCAATAAATGTTGGAAATACAAAATGTAACTATAAACTTGAAATTTGAAAGAAAGAAATAACAAAAAAGTTCTATTAAATAAAAGACTTATCAAAATTATTATTAGAAGGAATATCTTACAGTTACATATACATATACACTTACATATGTATGTTTGTATAAAAAAAAATAAAATTTATATAAATTATTTTTTTTTTGTAATGTTATTTTTTTCTCTACGTTTTTGATATGAAAGCGTATTGTAATTAAATAGCGATTAGGCCACCATTTTTTTTATTAAAATAAAAACAAAAAATAAAATAATAATTTTTACCAGTAGTTTATTTTTTTCTGCTTTTTTTTTTTTGTATTCTCCATATTAAATAAAGTTGGCCATTGGCCATGTTTGGTTGTAACCACCAACCACCAAGTAAGTCAACTACTATTACCAACTGACTGTTTATTTGTTTGTTTGCCTGCCACAGGTTTTGATAATGAAAGTCTGGGCAAATGGGTGCGTTTTGTAGTTTGTTTCCAACTTAAACTCAAAGGAAATCATTAAAAATAATTATATTTTATGGGTTTTGCAGTATAAATTAATATTACTTTTTAATTATGGTAAAATGAAATATAAAATAATAACTACGACAACAAAGAAAAGGAAAAAATTAAAAAAAAAGAATAAAAAAATATGAGAGCCCAGAAAAAAAATCCATCAAATATTAGAAAAACAATTAAAGTTTCATTTGCAACAAAGCGTCATAACAAAATGTAGTTAAAAACTTAAGATGTTTATAGAGGAGATTATTAGTTGTAGAATCTAAAAATAATTATCACTAGCTGATTTGGGGAGCAAACAAATAGATATTTTGTAAATTCTTTTAAGAAATAATGATGACAGGACCATGTTCATGCGTCCGTTTGTCGGTTGAAATGGTATTTATGACGTCCACCGATAACTGACTTATATAATATATATGTCAAACGTTGGTAAATCCTTTCGAGAATAACGCTATTGAAATTCAGTAAGATCGGTTAATATATGGTGGAGATATGCTTAAGAATTCGATTTTTTAACACGTTTTTCGCGTTTCTTAAGTCTCTGTTATTGCTAGAGAGTTTGTTTTTGCAAAGAAGTTTTGGAAATGTTTTTTCAAAATTTTTGTGTTGAAAAATTAAATAAATCGCTTCAATAACTCAGCTATCGGCTAAAAAGCTTCAAATCACTATATAAATTATAAATACAAGCTACAAGAATCCGCACATATTATATATATGCATCATAAATATTGTTATAAAATTACCGTTTTTTTAATCAACCAAATCCTTTCATAAACAACCGATTAAAGGGCCAAAAACTAAAAAAAGTAATAATATAAATACACATACAAACATATATCTAAAGCATAGGAAGATTTTATTTGTCCATAAGATGGTAAAGGGTATAAAAGATTCATTATAGCTGAATATAGATCCCGTTCCCATTTTTAGCCAAAATTATGTTTTTTTTTATTTTTTTGCATAATAATTGCTTCTTATCTCAATAGAAATTAATAAAAATTTTCAAAAATTTTCCGCCCCAACTACAACAAAAAAAATATTTATATGTTCAAAGCACCCAAAAGAAAAAACAAATATCTTAAAATATCATTCTTCTCAAATATATCACCTTGTTTTGTAGATTGAAAAATATACTCACAAATCTTCAATACATTTAAAGGTGACACTTGCATTCAATCTTGATGGATGGCACTTGTCTAGTAAACGTGCAAAGTGCATCATACATTTGTTTTTATTTTTTTGAGGTAACATCAAGAAGAAAGAAATCTTTTGATAATCATGTTGCAACATAGTTAATGTATGTATGTGTATGTGCGGTTGTTGTTTTTCTTTCTAATTCTAGGAGTGATGGTTTAATGTGCAGCAAGTCTTTAATAAATGTTTCTTAAGGCAGTGCGTATAATTATTTAACGTTTTGATTTAAAATTATATGAAAAAAAGACAAGGTTGTATAGTCACCAATACATAGTAGGTTTTTTCTTCATTTTATATAAATTTTTTTTCTTTATGTTATATTATGCCTGCACTCGGTATCTGTGTATGTTTGATAATGAGCATAAAATCCCATTTTGGATACAAAACATAAGACAACGACGACCATATACAACACATGTTGAGAATTTGACAAGTACAAATATCAGAAAAAAAGGGGATTCAAAAACAACTACAACAACCACAATTCAAAGAAAGGTTGTTGGTGTTTTTTGTTTTTTATATTATTTCAATTTTTTTACTTTATTTTATTTTTTGAAAAAAAAGCATGTAGTTGTGTGTATTTTTTTTTTTTTTTAATTTGTATATTTTTTTTTTTTGAAAGTAAATGTTGCTGCTTATATTAGTTTGCTTTTTTTAATTTCGCTTTTTTTAAACATTTAAAATAATTTTGTATTTTTTTTCTTATCAACCAACAGAACGCAAACGTGGCCGTCAAACTTATACTCGCTATCAAACTTTGGAACTGGAAAAGGAATTTCATTTCAATCGTTATTTAACCCGCAGAAGACGTATTGAAATTGCTCATGCTTTATGTTTAACTGAGAGACAAATAAAAATCTGGTTCCAAAATAGACGCATGAAATGGAAAAAGGAAAATAAGACCAAGGGTGAACCTGGTTCAGGAGGTGAAGGTGATGAAATTACACCGCCAAATAGTCCACAATAAAATTGCTAACAAACACAAACCACACAGACATTATTATAATATTATAATAAAATAAATAAATTATTAAAAAATTATAAAAAAAAGAATAATAATAAAACAATAGTCTAAATTTTTATGTTTTTTAAAGGGTTTTAATTATAAGGAAATTTCTCTATTTTATTTAATAAAAATTAAATATTTTGTTTTATTTTATAAAAAAATTAATAAGAAATACAACAGAATTATTAAAGAAATTTATGCAAAATAAAAATTTTCTCTTTAATTTTTTTTTAAACAATAAAAAATTAATAAAAATTTTAGTTTTTAAAAATTTGTATAAATTATATTTTACTTTTGTTAAAACTTATTGTTTTTTTATTTTTTTTTAAATTTTCTCTAATTATTAAAATAATTTTGTTTCCTTTTCCTATTATCTTGCTAAATTATTTCATTTATTATTAATAAAATTAAATCTGTTTTATTTTTTTTAATAATTTAAATCAATGTAAAATATATAAGAAAATAATTAATAAAAAAAATAATAATAGTAAAGTAAACTCAAACAAAACCAACTCATGTGACCTCAAATTTAAATAAGTTATTTAATATAAAAAAAAGGAAAAACAAAAAAATAATTAAAAGAAATTACAAACAAAAAACAAAAAAAAAAAAAAAAAAAAAAAATTTTATTTTAAAAAAAAATTAAAAAAAAAAAAAAAAAAAAAAAAAAAAAGAAAATAATTTTATTTTAATAATAAGTAAACTATAATATTACAATAAATATTAAATTAAAAACCCCTTAGCATTAAAATTATATTAAATTAAAAAAAAACGTTACTTATAAAAAAAAAAACAAAAAAATTAAAAAAAAAAAGTTGCAATGTATAAAATTTAAACAATATGGTGTATTATTAAATAAACAAAATAAAATAAAATATATTTATATTTATAAACAAAAGTAAATAACTAATTAAATAATAATAATTAAAATGTATTAAATTAAATTAAAATTAAACTTAAAATTGCATGTTTTTTCAAAATCAAACATGTAATATTTTTATTGTTTTTTTTTTTTTCTCTCTATTTTGTAATTAATTTTACTTATAAAGAATTAATAAAAAAAAAACAACAAAAAACACATAAAAATTAGACAAAGATATACCAAACGATATACAATAAATAATAATTATTAATTAATTAAATAAATAAATTTAACATGTTTTTAAACTACACTTTACTATAACAAAACAAACAAACACTCTCACAAAAACAAAACACACACACACACATACATACATGCAGAGTAATTATTAAATTATTAAATAAATTTAAAATAAATACAAAAACCCCCCAAAAAATTATTACACAAAATAAAAAAATTATTAAAAAAAAAAAAAACAAAAATTCGAAATTTTATTTTTTTATTTATTTTATTAAAAAAATTATTTTTCTTTTGAATAAAACATTTTAAAAAAATTTCAAAAAATTTTATTTTTGAAACAGGATATAATGTATAACGAATTATATAGGCACATTTTTTAAAATGTTTAATTAAATTATTATTAATTATAAACACCTACAAAAATACACTTTTTCACAGATTTTTATTAATTTTATAAATAATTATATTATTTTTCTCTTCCTTATGTTCTTTTTAAGATTTTGTAATATTTAATGTAAAATAGTAAAATTTTTTGTAGAATTCAAAGGTATTTTTTTTCGAATTATTGTGAATTATTTCAAATGGAAAATATAATTAAAAGAAAATACCTTTTTTTTTAAATACCAAAGTCCCCTAATAATGTAATAATGAACACAAAAAGAAAATTCACTCTTTTTTTGAAATACTATTGTTAAGGATAAGACTTTTTAAAATGTGGAGAATTTAAATGGTTTTTAGCAAAATGTTATTTTATAAAAAAAATATTTATTATTTGAGAATTGGTTCCATTAAGTCCATTCAGTTTCCACAAAATCAATTAAGCAAAGGCTTTCTCTTTATGAATATTTTTAATGTTAAATACAATTTGTTGAAGGCAATAGTTGTAATAGATACACAGGGAAACACTAATTCAAAAAATACAAGATTTCTTAATAAATTCGTATACTCGGTGTTCATAAGTATTAAGTTACTCATCCACTTTTTTTGAAAAAGACTCTAATTCTAGTAATAAATAGCGATTTGTAAAATTTAGGAGGTTGCTCTACGTAATGAAGCATATCTCGAAAAATACTTTTCTGATTTTATGAAAAAATATATCGAAAAAATTTAATTAATATGAAATTCAAATCCTTCTTACATTTTTCATTCATATGTTTTTTATTTTTACTAAAATATAATGATAAATTCTTGTCAATAAAATAAGACCTATTTCATTCAAATCCAAGCAAAATCTTTGAATTTATTCTCAAATTACTGAAAATACTCATTGAAAAGTTATATTGAATTGAATTAATTTGAATTTTTTTTAATTTTTCTATAAACTTTTAGTGAGTATTTGATTAATTTGTGAATAAAATTAAAACTTAGGCATGCATTTCAATCAAATATATATCGTTTTATTTGCCACAAGTTTATCTTTATGGTTAAAAAATTAAATTTCGAATTTCTGAAACTTGAATTTTTGTGATTTTTTGAAAAAAAACTTTTTCTCGAAATTTATTATTTTGTGAAAATAAGTTTAGTATCTCCACAACTTTGGCCGCACTAAAAAGTAATTTAAGAAAAAATTTAAGATAATTTAAATTATAATTTGTTTAATATTGTTTTGAATAAAAATCAGACAAATAGTTTTTGAGATATTCTTCATTGTATGACGCTACCTTCTTAAATTTAGAAAACGCGATTTATCACGAGAACTAAAGACAATTCAAAAAATATTAAATAAGAGGTTTAGGATTTATGAATATTGATTATCCGAATTGGCTAGAGAAACTCCATTTTGTAACTCTGTGTTATTTGGAAATCGTATTTGAAAAACGCATGTTGCAGTTTAAAATAAAAAATTAAATTTCTACGGTGTTTTTATGTCAAATTTCTATTGGTTTCAAAATAAGCAAGGATTTTTTTCTTCAGTGTAAAATATGCCTTATTATGCTTTTTTATGTATTTTATGGAAAATTATGTTTTTAAGTTAAAATATGCAAAAATATGCTATTTAAATGTATGAAACATAATTTAAAATAATAATTTTTGAAATGATAAATTAAAAAAAATATATTTTTGGTAATAAATCTTTAACTCTTTAACTATTTGTCGAATTAAATCGGAAAATATGGAAAAGTTATAGATAAGGACCTAAGCTTTCAGAAAAATTAACTTGAAGTCAGCCTGTGATAACATAAAATATACTATAGTGCGTCAAAGTTGACTACCTCGAGTAGGTAAAAGATTCTAGAAGTCTTAACTTCTACAAATGTTGTACGATTTGAAAGATTTTTTTTAGATGTCGGTAAAGTGCTTGGTGAAGATAAAGTTTACCCACCTAATATTAAAAATATAATTGCCCTTTTTTGCCTCAGCTTTCTTGCGTTTTTCGGGAATAAATGCTAAGGGAAAACTTTTTTAAAACTATTTTATAAATTGTAATATATTTCTAACAAATATGCTGAATGAATTTTTAAATTATTTCAATTCGTCTAGATGTGAAAAATATTTAAATTCATTACTCTTCAATTAGTATGAAAAATTACTTTTTTTTTTTTAAATATAGTTTTTTTCACTTTTTCTCAAATTTCCCTTAATGAAAATTTATTTTTTTGAAATATATCAAAACAGAAAGCTACATAAATGGTTAATAAAGAAATTTTGAATTGATTTAAGTTTGCACTCTAAATCCACAATTGGTTGAAAGTGTTTAGTTTTAGGAAAAAGCTTCATTTTTACCACTAAATGAAAAAATTTATTTATTTTTTTTAAATTGAATAATTTAAAATTTATTATAAATTTGTAAAAATTTTGTAATTTCATGATAAAAAATAATATAATGAATATTTTTAAATTGAAAATTTTGTGGCAATTTTATTAAAATCTTTTATCATTATTATATTAAATTTTTACATAGAAACGTAGTTGATCTAGAATTAAACTAACAAAAAAATCAATCATCAAATATGTTAGTAAAAAATCCATTCAATTAAAAACTTCTTTAAATTTGTACAACTCCTAAAATGATTATATTAATTACTAAAAACTGTAAAAAATGAAAAACAGAAAAAAATGTTCAATTACATAATTAATTAAATCAATTATGTAGATGATTGAATGAATGAAAAATTTGAATGAGAAATAAAATCTTACTTAAATTTTATATGAATATATTTATTAAATTTTAATACAAAATTAAACAAAGAATTTATGGTAAACATTTTTTCTATGAAGTGCATAATATTAAATTTTATATTTAAATTTCCAATTGGAGAATTGTATAATAAATAACTGCCATGTTGCCTTGAAAAAGGCAAAATTAAAAAATATCACATATTCTACCAAGTATAACATTTTAGGGTTAAAAAGATTTTATTCAATTTTTGCCAATTTCAAAAAGAAGGTTTAATTTTTTTAATGCCAATATCCTTTATTGAAAACGTTTGCAATTACCATTTTTTTTTTTTTTGATTCGTTAAAAAATTAAATTGGAGCTTTAAATTCATTCGATTTCAGAGGCATTTGAGATATATTTTAGATACTAAGAGCCCTATTCGTTCCTATTCAAGAACAAATAAGACTTTAATTGTTCTCCAAACAGAAGCTAGTTTTGCTTCTAATAATTCTCTAATAATAAATATTTTAAATATTTTACAACAAAATAGAAGTAAAAGAAATATGATATAAACAGAAAATTTTAGTATTTTTCCACATTTTATAAGTCTTTCCTTTTCTAAAGAGTGTTTTATATTTTATTTTGTAAATATTTTATTATTCAGAAAAACTTAAAAATCAAAGTTTAATAATTTTGTTTTTATAAAAACAAAAAAAATTTATTAAAAAAAAAAAAATCAAATAACTAAAAAAATAAAAGATTTTTATATAAATAAAATAAATAAACTCATTGTGATTGTTTTTTCCTCTTAAAACAACTGAAAACTATTAAAAAAAAATTGAATAAAAACAAACGAACATTTAATTTTGTTTTATTTAAAATTCATTTAAATGTGATGATTATAAATAAATAATATTCAAAACTATGCATTACATCTATTGGAAAAATAAAAATACACTAAATTGGTATTCAGCAAAATATAATAATTTTCAAAATTAAAAAAATATATAAAAAAATATTTGAAAATGGTAGTTGGCACAAGAAAAAAAAACCTCCCATGATACGTAAATTTAGGCCTGTTTCTGAAAGAAATTATCAAAAGAAAATAACTTTATTAAGCATTTTACAAAAAAATAAATTATTATATAAAAAATGAAATAATTATAATGATAAATAAACTTTAAATGTATTTACATACAATAAATTATATTAAAATAAAGTAAAAAGAATAAAAAAACAGTAAAATAAAAATAAATATTTGTAATATTATTAACAGAAAAACTATTATTGTAAATAAATAAAATAATATAAATATATACTTTTTAGAGTAAAGAAATCAGAAATAAAATAAAAAAAAACACAAAATATTAAAAAAATATTTACAAGGACTTTTTTTCATTAAGGATATAAAATTAAAAATATGATATATAAAAATGAGATTAATTTATGC
>MINK01192239.1:0-15554 GCA_001735545.1 Phormia regina | reverse complement strand
TTTTTAAAAAAAAAAATTTGAAAAAAAAAAAAAAAAAAGAACAAATAGATAAAAAAAAAAAAATTATAAGTAATGGGTGCTCAGATGGGCTAATTAGTCAGCCTAGTGGTGGTGGGTACGATTCTCACCAGATAATCTGGTCTGTTTCACTACAACATAGTAATTGTCTTCTTTATTCCGCTCGGTTAGAATTAAAATAAAATTATATTGTAATTATTTAATAAATAAATAAATAAATAAATAAATAAATAAATAAATAAATAAATAAANNTTGTAAAAATATATTTTGATGAATATTTTTTAATGAAAATATATCGAGCCCTAATTGCGTGAATGTCTTAAATACAGTAAACGAAACTTTACAAGAAAAATATTATGATTGTCTACACATTTGTTACATGTATGAAAAATATCAGTTATGTTTAAAAAAATTGCTTTCACTATAAATCTTAAATGATACGTTTATGAAATTTTGATAAAAGCTCTATATTATAGATTTTCATCAAAATACGAATTTCGAAAATGTTACAATATTTTGGCGGTCGCGGATCTATATGATAATTTAGATAACAAATTATAAAAAAAATCGTTGTTTTTTAAGTGCATATTTTCTCGTTTTTAGAGCATATTTTTCGCATTTCCTGCATATTTAATGCGCATAAAACCTACTTTTTGTCTGGTAATAAGTCTCTTATCAACTTCATTTTCTTTTAACTGACTCAACATCTGTCAATAAATTAAAGTAGTGAAGCACATCCCGAAAACAAATTGTCGGATTTTATTGAAGAAAATGTGAAAAAAAATTTAATTAAAATTGTCCTTGAATAATTTTTGAATTATTTTTTGATACGACCAATGGCTTTGGAGATATTGAGCCCAAGAATAAAATATTTTAAATATGAAAATTTGCAAGAAAAAGAACAAATAGATAAAAGAACAAACATGATAATTCTTCAAAAAAAATAATGAAAAGTAATGGGTGCTCAGATGGGCTAATTAGTCAACCTAGTGGTGGTGGTTACGATTCTCACCAGATCCTCTGGTCTGTTTCACTACAACATAGTAATTGTCTTCGTTATTCCGCTCGGTTAGAATTAAAATAAAATTATTAAATAAATAAATAANTAAATAAATAAATAAATAAATAAATAAATAAATAAATAAATAATACCTTATTTTTTCAATTAACCCAAAAGTTTAAATATTTATCAAGATGTAAGAAATATATTCAAGAAAAGAATAAAATAATAAATTAATTTTAGTATGATTTTATTTCCTTTACACATATTTAATTCATTTAATCATGTACTTGATTGATTTAATTAATTTGTTAATTGGAAATAATTTTTTGTTTTTCATTTTTTATTATTTTTAGTAATTGATATAATCATTTTGGTGAGAGGTGCAAATATGAGCTCGTTTTTAATTGAATGAATTATTTTCATATATATTTATTAATTTTTGACGTTTTTCTGTGATACAAAAATAAAAATGTTACCCATTGAATAATAAAAATAGGTTTTATATATATTTAGTACCAAATTTTAAAATATCAATTGGTATTATCAAAATAAGTTTATTAGAAATTGCTATTTGTTTATGGTCCTTCGAAGCGGATAAAATGCTGCTATAATCCATATGCCATACTAAGTCAATTTGTTGGTTTATAGCGTACATTCTTTAAAAATTTATAAAATCAAACCTTTTAAGGAAATTGTAAAATAGACAGATATTTTTTAAGGGTAAATATTTATTTATTATAACGAAAACACAGCTGTGACCTGTATGACATACATGCAAACATTATTAATAATTTCAAGAATATTCTATTCTCTTTTCTGTCAATACAATTTCATTTTCATTTTAGCAAAATAAAAAATCTACCAACAAGACCTAATACCAAAAAGAGTGCATTCAATCATTGTTAGTTGTTGGCCTAAAATGAAAAATGTGTAAATATTGATGTGTTTTAAATTTCCTAAATGATTTCATATTAAAGAATAATAATTATTTTTTTGTTTCTCTTTTAGTCTTCTTGGTTATTAAGAATTTTTGTTTATTTTTAACTAAATGATTTGAAATAGTTCATACATACATATGTATGTATCTATGTGTACACATTCTTAAAACTTTTAGCCTACAGTTAAATTTTGTAGATATTGATAATTTGAAATTCTACTTTTCTTTTCTATTTTTAATTTGCATCATCATCATTTATTTGCTATATTCTTTTCATTTGCAGTTGGTGATGATGATTTGTGTTTTAAAATTAAATACTAATAAAAATCAATAGCCAATAATACCCTAAGGGGGTAAATACACACTTTTTATAAATTTTCTTATGCTATTGAACAGGAATGTGGTTGCCTTTGAAATTTAAGATTTTCGAAAATTGTATTTTTCATACAATGTTAAAATGAGCACAATATTTAGTAATTATATGGTGTATGTTTTGTAAGTAGGTATTTAATTAAAAGCCAGATAAAAATGTTGTTTATACAGTAGACAAAAAACTGGCCTATAAATTAGTTCCTTCCAACAAAAATGATAACATTTCTCTGCAATGAAGCAAAAATACTTATTAAAAGTTTCTTTAAATGTTTGTTAATTAAAAATATACGTAATTATAAGTATAAAGAATTTGCAATATGTAGCAATATATGCTTTAAATTAATATTTTATGATCATTACATTAAATTCTTAGAAAAAAAGTACTAAAGAAATAATATACTCAGTAATTAATTATTATTAAAGTCCTTTAACAATAAGTACTTAAATATAAAAGTTGCTAAGGAAGTGATTTTAAGTCATGGTTGTCTTTAGTAGAATATTAATTTTATTAATATTTAATATTCATTAGTAGATTATTTTTTTTTATAAAATTAAAGATTATTTTGTCAAATAAATTTTCTTAGAAAATCTTAACCAAAGAATATAAAGAATGGAAGGCTGGTCAAAAAGAAAAAAACGAGTTTTAAGTTTTAGTTAAACTTTATTTGAATGTCCTGAATATCATAGATCAGAAGCATATATAATTGCACAGAATATTATTTAAAATTATTTAATTTAATTCATTACAGTTATTTTTGCAGATTTTCATAAATTTTTATTATTTTAGGTGGTCGATTTTTATTAATCAATATTTAAATATTTAAAATTATAAAGAGTAAGAAAATTAAAATAATTTTAAATTATTAAGAGAGAAATGTTGTTATATGAAAGAGTCCCCTTTCCATTCTTTATATTGTTTGTTCTTAACAATTATTTACACTTCAAAAAATATATTTAATTTCATTTTATATGAAAATAATTATAACTAAATCCCAACATAGAAAAAAACTTAGTTCTACTTTATTTTTAGAAGCATTTAATCTTTCTTTCGCTTGCTTTAACTTATTTCAAAAGAATCCATTAAATTATGAAAAATTCTTTGGCAAATTACTTTGCTATAGAAAGGAAAAATTAAATGGTTTAGCTTTACTATCAGGTATAAAGGATTTAAATTTGTCATTCCCTTTGAGAATTTTACAAAAAAGTTTATATCTTCCACATTCTTCTAAAAAGTAATGTCGATAGCACGATGTTCACTTGTCTGTTGAAATCACTTTTTAGAAAGCTCCAGTTATTGTACATTAACATTTTATACATCAAATTATAGTAAATATGTCGTAGAATGACGCTAATAAAAATCAACAAATTAAGACCTTCAATAACAAAGATATGGCCACAAGATTGAAAAGACCTCAAAAAACTAATTTGTTTTTGACGTTTCCAAGCTTCTATATAAGTTAGCGACTTTATTCTAGCTCAGAAAAATTCCAATAAATTTCTGAAATAATTTTTGTGGTAGAAATGAATATATTCATTAACAAATTTCAAAAAAATATAAAAAATAAAATTAAAAATAAAAAGAAAAATTTTGCGGTTTTTAAATATTACTTCACAAGTTACATCAAATTAAAAAAAAAATACCTTTTTAATTCACTTCAGTTTTTTTGTGCTTTTCACTACACATGTAAGGGATAAACATACATATATAAGTATGTCACTCTCTTTGTAATTTCCACAATTTTTGTCGTATACTTATAAAATATGGTGTCGATAGAACGCTGTCCGTCCGTCTGTCTGTCAACTCATCTGATGGTTGAAAAAAAAGCTTTTAGAAACAGCACCGAATTTTTTCGATTTTTTAATTTGAAATTTAGAAAGATCAGTTCATTCATATATGGCAGAAATATATCGTAACATTCTTTTTTTGGATTTATCGTTCTGAAGTATGAAACTCAATCAGTACATTAGTAACTGAGATATAATTACGTTATAAGTTAAATGCGCCTTCCAAAGATTTTTCTCATCATAACAACATTTAAATTTCCATCTAGAAAGGATAATTCTCAACCGACCTTATGATACCCAACAGCAATATATATTTGCATAAAAATTCGGGAGGGGCTTTTGGTTGACATGGGGCTAAATGTTGACTGATACTCATGTTAAGGGTAAAATAAAATATACAATTATTAGAATATAATGTGGATACTAACATTTATATGAATTTATTAATTTTTGGGTGATTCCTTAAAAAGGGCCTTCTATGGGAGCTTCTATGGGAGCTATGATAAATTATGAACCGATCTTAGTAAAATTATAAATCATTATAATTATTAATATTAACTCGATACTAACATTTTTATGAGAAATATGCCTGTTATAGGGATTTTATGAAAATAGGTTTTTATGAGACCTATGATCAATTATGAACCGATCTTCTTGAAATTCGGTGCACTGATTTATTTTTATATAGAATTTATATAAGAACTTATATGGGCCAAATTTCATTAAAATACTTTTATATTTAAGGGATTTATGATTGACAAACCCCTTTTTCCGGAAGAACATTTGTATGGGGACTAAGTCAAATAATGGACCGATTGCAACTCATTTTAATAGGCTTTGTACTTGTCCTATAATAAACCGCTATACAAAATTTAATCAATTTATGTTCAAAATTGCAACCTGTAGTTTGGTTACAAATTTTCCATGGACGGACAGACGGATGGACATCTTGAAATCGACTCAGAAAGTAATTCTAAAGCAATTGGTAATAAATTAAGAAGCAGCTTAGACCATTATTTCTATTCATTATTTTGTTACAAATATCAGCACAAACCCATAATAACCTCTCCACCTAAGGTGGTGTAAGATGTAAAATAATAATAATAATTATATATGCGAGATGGTCAACTTTGAAGGGTCACCCACTTCCGTTCGGATCCGCTAGCAACCTGTAATTCACCAAATTGACTGGAAAATACTTTAGTTATTATCATAAGAAATATTATTGAGATTTCTCCAACGGTTCAAAAGTTACAGAATTATTTCCAAAATATGCGTTCTAGAACCACTGTTATATGGCAAATTTTCGAAAAATTTCTCTGCCACATTTAATACAAAGAGTAGCAATATAAAATTCGATTAAATTACTGGTTTAAAAAAATACTAACTAAAGTTTAACTTTCCATAACAATTTGTAATGATTTATAAAAATTAACCGTTTAAAATATTAAATGCCATTGTTAAAAATAACTGTATATAACAAATTTGACCAATATTTTTAAAGAAAACCTTTTTTCAGTTTGCCCCAACTCTACATATTTAACTAAATGGTAACAAAAGTAGTTACTTAGCAAACAACAACAACCCCACTTTGGTAAAAAAAATTATTTTTTAGTCATAATAATAAAGAAAATCTTGGCATATTTCCTAAACATAATTTACATAAGTGAAGATGAAAAAAAAGAAAACAAAATTTTCAATATTATGATTATTTTTTTAAGGGGTTTAGAATAATATAGACAATTTTACGCTTTACAAAAAGTTTTCTTTATAAAAAAATAATAATAAATATAACAAACATACAGACATACCACTCTTTTGTATTATTGTATAAAAAAAAAAATATGATGATAAATTTACTGCCCATATACTTATATGTGTTGCATTGCAGACGTGTGGATGTGTGTGTATAAACACACACAAATGACTTAAAGTTAGTCTAAAAAGTTAGATTTTTTTTCTATTTACCCACATAATAATTTCATATAGTAAATGCGTCATATCATCATAATCATAAATGGTGTATAAATATAAAAAAGTTTTCCTTTTAATAAAAAAAAAGGAAAAGAAAAAAGGAAAGGGAAATAAATTTGAAAAGTTTAAGCTATATTAGACATTTAAAGGAAACAAAAATTATATATATTTTCTTTGTTATATAATGATTGTCTACTTATAATCAAAGAGGGGTAATGAAAGAAAAACCACAGCAAAGTCTATATTCAGCTATACCGAATCTTTAATGCACTTTACCTTCTTACTGACATATAAAATTTAAGCCTTAAAGTATGCTTTCATATATGTACATTTCATTGCTTAATATAAACCCAACGGTAAAATTTGCGAGGCCTCTACCGAGCAGGCCTCCTAGAAGGCCTTTTTTCAGATGCATANTAAAAAAGGCCTTCTAGAAGGGCTCTTTACCCCTTCTTTTTACCACTGGGAATGTATGTGTGTGGGTATTTATACTGTTAATTATTATTTCTTTTTTTTTCAAATTTAAACCAATACCCGGTTGTTTATAAACAAATTTAGTTGATTCCAAAAACTTAACTTATGACCCATTTATATAAAAATAAAAATCTTTAGCATTAACAAGGGTTTCAAAAAATATAAAATGCCTTTTGGCATTATCTGATTTACCTTATTCTTTCAGAAATTTTTTTTGGAAAATCTATGTCCTTAGTATAAACAGAGCCTTCAGAAACTCGAAAACCGAGTTTTAAACCCGATTTTAAGTATATCTCGGCTATTTATAAAACGATTTTGCTGAATTTCAATAGTGAAATTTTCGAAAGGATTTCTAATCGTTTGATATATACATTATATACGTCAATTATCGCTGGACTTCATAAATGCCATTTCAACCGACAATCGGAGGGACGAACATGGTTCTATTGTTTTCATTTCTTACTAGGATACAGAAAAAAACAACTTTTGCTCTTTTTTTTGTGGAAATTACAAGCGATATGACAAACTTATATATAACTTTCACAGCTATAGTGAAAAGTATAAAAATAGTATCAATATAATACAATGAATGATATATATCTAAAAATAAAAATATAAGAAAAGCACAATCACTTACTATATGATGAAAACTATCATCACATCAGTGTCATCTACTTGGTAACGCAGTCAGCATTCATTCATTTATTCACAGACATACATACACACACACACCCACATAGACATTTGACACAAAAACCATAATGACATTGATTTTGACTTATATTTATGCGGTTGAGTAAATTTTAATGAAAAACTTTATTTATAAGCCGCTTTCATAAATGTGCAGGAGTAATAAGCTAAAAGTAAATTGAAAAAATAAAGAAAACACAAAACTACAATTTAAGGGTGGTTTAATTTTCTAACTCAACCCAAAGAAAAGAAATACTAAAAAAGAGCAGTAAAATAAAAAACATAAAACGCAATTCATATTTTTCATCATATTTCTTTTTATACCATTTCGCTTTACTCACCGCCCACATGATGAATTGTCAAATGATAGTGACAGTTAAATGATTTGTAACAAATTTTCTCTTTCTCTCGCAACATATATAAAAAAAAAAAACTTTTATAATTTTCCCCCAAAAAAATTCAAGTAAACTAACGAAAATATTCAACAACAGGTTGTAAAAATACTATCAATCATTTGATGGATAGTCATTAAATCTCTATAAAATCTCTTGAGTCATTTTGTGTGTTTAGAAATTTGTACAAAATCGCTAATCGATTTAGTTATATATAGGATGATGGATGTATAATAGTTTGGGTGTTAGGATGGTTGATTGGTTTATCTTATGTGACAACTTAATCATTTTAAATGTTGTCATGATTTATAAAATTTTACAAATTATAAAATAATCATTCATTTAGGTTTTGTGTATTCTAAAATGTACATATGTATGTATATGTAAAATGTACATATGTATGTTATTTTTGAAATAAAACTAAATACATATTGTTATTGTTTCAATGATTTAATTTTTGATTTGATAGATGACCTTAAATATATTATTTGATATTGTTGAAATGATCACTGATATATTACACAGATTGACAGATTCTCTACTGTAGAGAGTAAGGCTAAATGTAAAATTCTGGGTAATAAATTTATCTCCCCTAAACTATGGATCACATCGAAAGCAAATGTATGAAAAAGTTTTGGAAGAGGATTTAAACATTCAAATAAATCATCTTGTAGTCACCTTGTGTTAACATGAGATAAGTTACATTGTGTCAAAGTTGTCTATGTCGAGTATGCAAAAGTTTAAAAAATTTTAAAATTCTGGGTAATAAATTTGTATCTCTTAAACGACTGGTCACATCGAAATGATATATAAGAAGGAATTGCAGGGAAGGATGTAAGCTTTCCGAAAAATTATCTCGCAGTCACCCTGTGCAGACATGAGAAAAGCTACAAGGTGTCAAAGATGACTATATTAAATATGTAAAACTTGGAAAAAATATAAAATTCTTGGTTAAAAATCGGTATCTCCTAAACGACTGGTCATATCGAAATGAAATGTATGGAAAAATTGTAGGTGAGAGCCTAATCTTTCAAAAAGTCCACTTATACTTACTCTGTTATAACACGGGATATTAGCTACAGGATGTCAAAGTTTGTTATATCGTGTATGTAAAAGTTTCAAAAACTGTAAAATTATTGGTAATAAATCTATGTCTTCCAAACAACTGGTCCAAAAGAAAGCAAATGTATGGAGAAATTGTAGAGAAAGACTTAAGCTTTTAAATAAATCTTCTTCTAAATACCCTGTTGCAACATGAAATGTAAACTGCAGGTTGTGAAAAATGACTATGTAAAGTATGTAAAAGTTTTAAAAAATTAAAATTTTTGGTAATCGAAATTAAATATATAGTGGAGTTATAGGAGAGGACTTAAGCTTTCAAATAAATTATATTGTAGTTACCCTGTTGTAACGCGTGATGAACTACTGGGTGTCAAATTTGGCTATCTTGAGTATATAAAAGTTTAAAAAAGTTTAAAAAAAATTAAAATACTTGCTAATAAATATATATTTCTTAAATTACTAATCGCATCGAAATGAAATGTATGGAGGAGTTTTAGGGGAGGATCTAGGCTTTCATATTAATCATCTTGTAATCACCTTGCTGCAACACGTGATAAACTACAGGTTGTCAAATTTGACTATGTGTAAAAGTTAAAAAAAATTAAATTCTTGATAATAAATCTATATCTCCTAAACTACTGATCGCATCGAAATTATGTGCGTGGAAAATGATAGCGAAGAACCTAAGCTTTAAAATTAATAACCTTGAAGTCATCCTGTGGCATCACATGGTAAGCTACCGGGTAAAAAAAGTTTAAAAAAAATCTTAACTTCTACAAATCATGTCCCACTTCAAAATTTTTATAATTCTTTAAAGTGCTTGTCCAAATCAATCGGTTTCATCTAAATTAAGTTTTACAGTTAAGCCTGAAGGGCTTGAATTTTTGATATTCTGACTTTATGGAATAGCTCTGTAATTATATGAAGGAAAATTTTTAAAAAACATTCTGTAATAATATGTTGAAGAAATTTTTAAATTTTCTCAATTCGTCTCGACGTGAAAAATTTTCACATTTATCAAATATTTAATCAAATTTGTTTGACCCCTAGCTACTCCTAAAAATAAATGTTTTGGCTCTGTTTGATCTCGCAAATGTTTTGTAAGAGAAAACAAAGTTAAACCAAATTCATTGGCTTTTAATTAAATTAAAATTAAAAAAAATGTATAGAACGGTTGCCTTATTTTCGTTAAATATTTGACTAGTCTGAATATACCTTAAGGTTATTAAATTTAATATTGGCAATGCTTACAGCCTTTACTTTTTGACATAAAGTCTTTAAGGTCATGTTTCAAAATCAAAGTATTTCTTTTCAAATAAATAATAATAAAATAAAGAAGAAAAACTTCAAAGTTTCCCTTCCCCTTGAAATCTAAATAAATACCTATTACCTTCTTTTTTTCAATTACTTATAAAAGATTCTATAAACAAATAACCATTACCTTTTAATTACATTTTTTTTCTTATAAACTTGCCAACATCTTTATGAAACTTTGCTGCCCTCTTCTAATGACGTGTTAATAATTCAAAGATTTTTCATAATGTTCTTCATACATCAAAGGTAGCCAACGCGTAAAGACCAGCAAAAGAAAAAAAAATAAAATAAAACTTTGTCTGGTAAATTATTCATAAAAATTAATTTACTCTATTAGGCAAATAAATAGCCAGCAGCTAAACCAAACCAACTTAAGGCCAAAAAAAAGCCAAGAAAAAAACTAAATGTCCTTTCACCAAAATAATCACAAAAGCGACACCAGACATTGAGAGTAAAAGAAAAATGTTATAAAAAATTAGTTTAAGAAAAGAAACAGATTCATTATTAATTAAATGTCATTGGCCATTAAAAAGAGAGCGGCACAACTTTGTTGCTTTATAATTTTTCATGGCAGTGAAATAAACTTTATCCTTAGACTTGGTGAACTTGGCTGCTAAGAAAAAAATAAAAATAATAATAATCAAATAAAAGAAAAAGGAAAAGAAGTAGATAAAGAAATGGATGCCAAGGTACCAAGAATTAAATATAAACTTTACTTAGATACTCGTACTAGTATTGTTTAGATTTTTATTACTTTAACATCAGGTGCTGTTTTATATAAAATTAAAAGTTAAAAAAAAACTTAATAAAAGAAAGTTAGCATCATTAGCTATTGATTAAATTGTTACTTGTATAATACAGTTGACTGGTTGAGTACAAAACTTTGCCAAAGTATCTTCTTTAGAGTGTTGATAATTATCAAACTAATGGTCGCCAACAAGCGATGAAAAGAGAAAAATTCATTAATGAGGTTAATATTAACTGTTTTAGGTATCTTCTATTTTATTTAAATTTTTAGCTCATTCTCTATAATTTTAATGTGTTTTTAATTAATTTAAATATAATATCCTTTTCTTTCTCTTACTTTTAGGTTCACCGGAAATGGCTTTTATTCATGCATTAGCTGCTGCTACTGTTACTAGTTTTATAGCTCGTGCCTGTCGTGATGGTCAATTGGCATCATGTGGCTGTTCTAGTGGTTCAAGACCCAAACAATTAAATGATGATTGGACCTGGGGTGGTTGTGGTGATAATTTGGAATATGCATACAAGTAAGTGTAATAAATATTTATTTTTATCTGTATTATTTACAATTAAATATGTTTATTAATTAATTGAAATATTTATTGGTAAATATATATACAGAAAGCTTTTTTTCTGTTGTTGTATTTAATATGAATTCAAGTTTAACACATAAAATAGTATTTAAATTAATTAATATTATCTGTTAGAGCAACGAAAAAAGAAGAAGAAAAAAATATTAATTAAATGAAAACGTTAATGAATTAGTATGCTATAAATATATAAAAGGTATAATTAATTGGTTAAATGATTTTCAGTAAAAAATAATTATAAAAAGTTACAATTTTAAAGCACTAAATAATAATCTCTTTAAAATTATAAAAAAATTTCCTACAAATAATTTTGCAAACAATAATTTCATTTTAACTATTTTTGGATAAACGTTGAAAATTCCTCTACTGGCTTAACTATTAGATTTAGGCAAGTCCTAGTCCCATAGTTCTTTTATCAATATCTGAGCAACCAAAAATATGTTCTAAAAAGTGATAATAAAATTTGCCCTTAAATATATGAAAATATGACCCCAAAATTATTAAAATTGCAAAATGAAAAAATCTTTACACGGGCTTCTACACAAAGAAATAGAAACTAACTATAGTTTTCATAATTAAGCAATTATTTACATTATGTAAAATATGCGAAAATAAAAAAAGGAATATTGTTTATTAACTTTTCCAATTACACTTAATTATTTACCAAGGTATACATTGTGTAAAATAACAAAATATAAAAATTGTTTTAGTTAATTATTTAAATATACTTCAGCAATTTTGTGTATTGAATAAAATATACATACATATATCATTTGTAATGTATACTTGGTTATTGTTTTAATTTTAATTAAAATTATTTCTTTACCCTAATTGACATATTTTATCAATTGTTTACTTTATGTCAAATATCTAAAAAGTTTAAATTCTTTAAGAAATATTATTTTTTTTAATTTTTTATTGAAATTATTTCTTTACCCTATAGACACATTTAATCAATTGTTTACCTTATGTCAAATATTAAAAAAATATATATATGAATTCTTTAAGGAATATTATTATTTTAATAGATTCTTACTGAAAACACAAGTTTCAATTTTGTTGAATTTACTTTTTACCAATTTAATAAAGTTTTTATCTTGTGTAAAATATGCGAAAAAAAACTTATTTAAATTAAAACTCCATTATTTACACAAACTTACATCCTTTACCTATTTTAGATATTGTATCAATTGTTTACATTATTAGTTGACATATTTAAATATTTAAACAATTGTTTACATTATGTCAAAGTAACAAATTCTTTAAGGAATATAATTTTTTAATTATTATAGATTCTTACTGAGTACACAGTTTTACATTTTTAACCAATTGTTGACATTATTTTTTCTTAATTTAATTAAGTTTTTATTTTTGGTAAAATATACGAATAATTCAAAATTTCTTATTTCAATTAAAACTTTATTATTTACACAAACTTACATGCTTTACCTATTATTTTATGTACATGTGTGTATTTTTTGCTAAGCCCGGGTTCACACACAGCAATTTTTCTTGCCGCAATTTTGAGTTTATAGGAAAGAAAAGATAAAGCTAAACTTTTACATTCTCCTTACCTCTCTCGTCTAAAAAGTCAGAATTGCGGCAAGAAAAATTGCTGTGTGTGAACCCCGACTAAGAAATAAAGTTTTTTTCAATAATTATTTACTGATTTTACAAATCGTTGACATAGTGTAAACTATAAATTATATAGAATTTTAATATTATTTTTGAAATTTGTATTTCTATACCTAAAGTTTCTATTAAAACAACAATTTTTTACTGATTTTACAAATTGTTGACATAGTGTAAACTATAATATATACAATGTTATGATTATTTCATCTAAAATGAATTCTTTCCTTTAATTTATATATTTAATCAATAGTTTACTCTATGTAAAATTTACAAAAATTGCAGAATTCATTGTTGAAAACCAATTTAATTTAATTAAATCCTTTAAGCAATTTGACTTTTTTTACTTTTTAACTAATTGTTGACATTATGTTTACTTTTCTTTTTAAGATTAAATTGTTTTTAAGATTAAATCGTTTTCTTTTTATTAAAAATTTTACAATTTACATGTTGTACCAATAGTTGACACTGTGTAAACTATGAAAAATTGGAAAGTTTCTTATTATTTATCTAAGTTTTCATTAAGAATTATATATTTATAACAGTTTACATTACATAACCTTCATCAGCAATTATTGACATTGTGTAAATTATAAAAATTTAGAAAGTTTCTTGTTATTTATATAAGTTTCCATTAAGAATTATTTGTTTATATCAGTTTACATTACTTTACATACTTTAGGAATTAATGACATTATTCAGTAAATTATTTACTCGCTAAATCAAAAGCCGCCATTGTGTAAACTATGAATAATTGAAAATGTTCTTCCTATTTCTATGTTTTTACATAAATTACATTGTGTTTATTACTTAACGTACCCACAAATTGTTGACATTGTGTAAAAAAATAAAAAATAAAATATTACCATGATTTTTTTATTTTTTTATTTACATGCTTATTACCAATAGTTTACATTGTGTAATTTATAAGTAATTTAAATTTTCTTATTATTTATATAATTTTATATTAAAAATCAATTGTCGACATTATGTAAAATTTATATAAAACAATTGTTTTTCTTATATAAAATTTTATCAATTGTTGACATGATGTAAAATATCCACAATTGAAAAGTTTTCATTTTATTTAAATAAATTTTTATTAAAATCTAATTATTTACCTTAATTTACATCATACATAATTGTTTACATTGTGTAAAATATTTTGAAATTTCAAAGTTCTTTTCTATATTGTTTATTAATTTTATTACATAATAACCTTTTACACACTTTTGAAGTTTTTATTTAAATGTTGACATTATATTTACACATGTAAGAATTTTTTTACATGGTGTAAAATATCTGACAATTTAAAAACTTCTTATTTTTATTAAATTTTTTATATTATTTTTATTTAGATTGAATTATTTACGCAATATGGGTCTTTATGAAATTTGTTTACATTGTGTACATTTTTTACATGGTGTAAAATGTCAAAAGGTGAAAAATGTAAAAAATATAATTTTTTCTTTTTAATTAACTTTTTATATAATTTTTTTAAGATTTAATTATTTTCATAATATGCTTTTGTATGAAATTTGTTTACATTGTGTAAACTAACAAAATGTAAATTTTTCATCTTATTTTTTACATGGAGTGAAATGTAAAAAATTTATTTGTTTTCTTTTCACTTATCTTTTATATAATTTTCTTAAGGTTTAATTATTTTCAAAATA
The DNA here is from genome assembly GCA_001735545.1 of Phormia regina. Classification (NCBI taxonomy): domain Eukaryota; kingdom Metazoa; phylum Arthropoda; class Insecta; order Diptera; family Calliphoridae; genus Phormia; species Phormia regina. The sequence continues at coordinate 890 of MINK01192239.1, read as the reverse complement.
TGTTTTTGTATAAAATTTGTTTACATTGTGTAAATTTTTAATTTTATTATTAATTTTTTTTTTTTGTTTTTTTTAGTGTGAAATTCCACAAATTATTGACTTTTTGTAAAATAAGATTAAAAATTTTAAATTTTCTTTTACAAAATTTGATTAAAAATCTATAATATATGTATGTAATTTGTTGACATTGTGTAAATAATATATTTATTTACATAATTTTGTAATTTTTATAAAAGTTTTTATGTAAAACTTAACTGTTTTAATTAGTTTAATTTATTTTTATAAATTATTGACTTCATGTAATATTGCGATACCTCTTTTTATTAAATAAACTTTTAATAAAAAATTTATGAAATAATTAAAAAATTTTTTTTGACATTGAACAAAGTTTTGAAATCTTAATTTTTTATATAATTTATTTTTTTTTCTTAGTTCAATTTTTTTTTAATTATTTAAAGATTTTAACTATTGTTGACATGATGTAAAATATAGTAAATGCTTACTTTTTTGTTAGTTTTTATTAATTCTTTCCATAAATTATTTAAAAAATCTAACTATTCGTTACATGAATATAAAGTTTTCCTGTAATTTCCTTTTTTTTTTTGTTTTTTTTTTTTTTGTTTTTATTAAAAAATAATTATTTTCTAATTGTTGACATGGTATAAAATATAGCATATACTTACTTTTATATATTTTTTATTAACTTTAAACCTGTTTAATACTTTGCCAATTATTTACATGATGTAAAATATTAAATATATTTTCCAGTTCATTATTTATTTGATCAAACTTAAACTTTAAATATTTTCTTAATTATATTTCTTATGAAATAATAGTTTACATTGTGTAAAATATTATTATTTCCTTTATTATTATAAGTTTCATTAAAG
>MINK01192238.1:0-15880 GCA_001735545.1 Phormia regina | reverse complement strand
AAAAAAAAAAAAAAAAAAAAAAATGAGAAAATTTAAAGAAAAAAATTATTAAAACTTTTACTCTATATTCTAAACATTTAACCTTTAAACTTTTGAAAGCATTACAAAATTTTTTAAACCTTTGTCATTTAAATTTTTTTAAATATCAAAGAAATATTATTGATTTTTTAAGACAAAAGAAGTACATTTTATTATAGATGATTCTTGATTAACCCTCGAAGGTGTCTCCTTTTGTGGTTTTTGTCAAAATGTCCATCTTTAAATAACAAAATATATTAACTTCGTTGGCTTTTTAAAATAAAAATGTTTAAAGATTTTTTTTTTTTTGCAAAGACTTGTTTTAATTAGTGACCTTTACATATGTTTTTTCTTAACTCTTTAACCCTTGATTAATTTCTTGTCATGTCGTTAGAGGTCAGTAACTTTTGTGTTAAAAATATATTAAAATCAGCAAAAGTTAAACAATTTTCTAACACTTTCAAGGGTTAAAAAAACTAGCAAAACTGAATAATTTTTTTCTTAAATGTTTCTTTACAATTTAAAGAAAATTTATTCAGTTTTTCTAGTTTTTTTTTTAACCCTTGAAAGTGGTAGAAAATTGTTTAACTTTTGCTGATTTTAATTTTTATTATATTAAAGAAAAATTATTAATCTTTTTCAAGAAAAAAAAATAACCAATTGGACAATGGGTTATAGATGTTTTCATTAGTTATCTTTCACCCTTGATTAACCCTTGAAGGTGTTACAAAATTGTATCATTGAAAAAATTTAACCCTTTCTTCGAATAGTTGTCAAAATGTTAACCCTTTAATAACAAACTATTTTTGTTTAAGGTAAAACTTCATCAAAAATTAAAGATTTCAAAAAAAATGTGACCTTTTTCAATAATTTTAACCCTTTAACCCTTAATCAATATCTTGTTATGTTGTTAGGGGTCAGTAATTTTTGTGTTAAAAAGATGTGAAAATTTTAAAGGAATTTTTAAGAAAAAATTTATTACAATTTTAGTTTATATTGTAACCTTTCACCCCTTGCTTAGTCCTTGAAAGTCTTACAAAATTGTTCAGTCTTCGATAATTTTATTATTTTTTATTTTTTGTTTGTTTTTAAATAAAGAAAATTTACAGAATTTTGAAGAAATAAACAATTTGCCAATGAATTATAGAAGTTTAGAAAGTGAAGTCATTCTTACTACACTTTCTAATACACCCAACAGTTATGGAGATATTAAGACTTTTTCCTGAAAAAAAGGAAATTGTATACAAACAAGTTTGAAGTTTTTTTTTTAAATCATAAAAATTTGAAAGTGACAAAAAATTTCAATTTTTATTCCTAAATCATAGAGATAAATTTGTTAGAAATAAACCAGGATATTCTTTATTTTAATCAATGTTTTAATTTTATTAATAAATTTGTGATAATATCTTATTTTCTAATCAGGCTACTTGTTTTAATTAGTGGCCTTTTTAAATGATTTTTCTTAACACTTTAACCCTGGATTAACTTCTTCTCATGTTATAAAACTTTTAAACCTTGAATAACAAAATATATTTTATTTCATGATTTGAAATTTGGCACAAAGTTTGTTAACAAAAACAAACTTCTGATAACTAATTAAGAAGAATTTAACGCCTAAATATTTTTTGTTTCCAAAAAAAGTACCTGGAAATTTCAGAAATCGTACCATTTTTGGACCCGGAAAATTTTTCTGTTCAACATCTTGAAATTTTTTAAGCTCATATTTAAAGCTAATTTACTTTAAGAAATACAACCATGATCATAAAAGCTGTTGTTTTTCTGGTAAAGCAGATTAAAAGATATCGACGAAATGATCATTAATGCTCGTTTTTCGCGTTTTAGGCTAAAACGCAGCTTATAACAGTTTATTAGTATAAAAAAAAAAATCGATTTATATTCTCTTTTCTTTAAAAGCAACATATTATAATCTAATAATTAATGTAAAAAATAGCATTAACTGCATAATTAGTTAATTAGGCGATGTTAAAGCTACTGATGCGAAAACGCAACAGCGATCGAAAATGGGTTAACCCTTTAGCGTAACAAATTTATCTTTAGAATAAAATAATAAAAATTAGCGTTTTTAACATTTACAGATTTTTAGAATAACTTGAAAATTTTTGGAGATATGCTTTAATATATTTAGTGCTATCTCCTTATGGTTGATGCGAGTAATTTTTTTCTCATGAGTGCAGCCTTTTTTGGGTTAAGGTAGTTAAAGGTCAGTTATACGTATGAATTTGTATTATACTTGTTGTGTTCATTTAGGGTATGATAAATACCCTTAATAATTTCATTAGAAAATCTCTTATATATTGTTATGCCTGTGGTCTAATATTTTTCTAATATTTTCTTTTATTTCATTAAATTTCTAAAAAATTTTTTTAAATTATTCACCCAAAAAAAAAAAAAAATTGTTTAAGTCTCCCATTACAAACATGAAAATTTACATGTTTCTTTATTAACTTGTGCTGTTTTGTGATTTTTAAACTTAGTTCCTCTTTGGTTTATTATTTTATTTTTTTATTGAAAAAAAAATCAATTTAATGCAAAATTTATTTANNTATTTTATTTTTTTATTGAAAAAAAAAAAAAAAAAATCAATTTAATGCAAAATTTATTTACTTATGTTCTAAAGCGGCAAAATTATTTGTATCACTAGCAGTCAGACATTCACAATTAACACAATCATATTTGTATATTTGCATAAAAACTGCTCTTAAGAATAATTAAACGGAGCAAAAGGAAAAAAACGAAAATAATTTTAAAGCAAAAAAATAATTATGATACTTGCTGAACGGCCACCAAATAAAAACAACTTCGTACAACCCATAAATGATATTATAGTTTGAATTCCAAGGAACTAACTTGGTGGTCAATTTCAATAATAAACAATTTATTAGTTCTTTTGTTTTATATTTTGTTAAAAGTGTTATTAAACATCGAAGGAATAAGAATTTTAAATAAGTTTATTAAAGGGAAAGAAACACTGGGAAAAAAATTAAGGCTATAAGAATTAATTTTTTTGGTTTTAGTTATGTTTTTAAGATAATTTTTATTTTTTTTTTTTTTAATTTTAAGTTTAATAGAATATTTAAGTTAATAACTATTAATTATTTTTTTATTTATCATTAAATGCTGTAAATATAAACCTATGAAGGTAATTCTTTCTTTTTTAAATCTTAAAATGTCTGTTGAAATCAATTTTGCTCTTTAAATATTTATAAAAAATCTTTTTTATTATTATCTATAAATTCTTTAGAATCCCGAATAATAGCCTATTAAAAATCTTTAAAATCCATACATAAATATTTGTATTATAAATTAATTAATTAACCTAACTCCTCTGAAAATTTGGTTAAATTATAATAAATTTTTTTCTTTTTTCCTTTATACTTTACATATCCTAGAGTATTTCAAATTCGTTTTAGTTCTTAAAAATAGTTTTCATTTGTTTATTTGCTTTTTTGTACTTAAAGAATTTATTAATTCATTTTCATATTCCACTACATATTCCACACTTGGAACAGTAGCGGTTTGTTTGCCCTTTAAAAGCAGCCAGCATATGATTTTTTTGTTTTTGTTTTCTTTCGTTTAAGACGCAAAGTTGGCAAAATGAATATTTAATGAATTTTGTTTATTTTTTTAAATGTTGCTTTTATTTTGTTAGGAATATTTATGATTGTGCTACTGTGTGTGAAGAAGTTATATAGGAGCTTTAGGGTTAAGGAACATTATAAATTAGTTGTATGTTAAAATATACAAAATTGTTTTTAGTTAAAAGAAAAAAAAAAATAAATATTATCATATGGATAGGAGTCGTTAAGAGTGGGGAATTAAATAAAAGGTTTCTATATTTATTAGAATTAAGACTCAAACAATTTCAAAAGTTATATAGATATAAAAGACTGTCCGTCCTTCGTCCTTCCGTCCATCCGTTTGTTTTTGTCCATATAAATAATACAACTTACAACTTTTTCCATAATAAGTTGCAATTATAAACTACAAATTAAATGATTTATTTAAAAGATTTAAATCTNNTAGGACNTTATAATAATTTATANGGANTAATAGGGTANAACNTATATTTGTTCTGGTTCTTTTTAAAANNCTGTGATGATCNNANNGCNTCCGTCCGTCTGTCTGCCNATGCTTTAGTATTGTCCAAAGTANTGTAATTTGAAAATGAGATATTTTCACTAATTTNTGAATAAAATCAAAACCAATGCATTGATTTCAATGAAATAAGTCTTGATTTATTTGAAANAAATTTATCTTTATAATCGNNNAATAAAAATTTGAATTTNTTAATATTTTNNAATTTTTATGATTTTTTGAAAAGAAAAAAAGAAATAAATAAAATAAAATTTATTTTTTTTTTCAGAAATAAAAAGGTTAATATCTCCATAACTGTTGGTCGCATTAAAAAGTAATGTAAGAAAAACTTCAAAGCTAATTTAGTTACAATTTAATATTATGTTGTTAAATAGTTGTTGTTTTTGAGATATAAGTTATTTTTGAGATATGCTGCAATATATGATGAGAATTTAATTTCATAAAAAGCGATTTATAGCAAAATTAAATTAAATATTTTATTTAAGAGATTTTAATCTGCTAGGACCTAATAGTGACTTGTAGGAAATAATAGAGTAAACTATAATTTTTATCTGAGTCATTATAGAACTCCTTGATGATCATACAGCGTCTGTCCGTATGTCTGTATATACGTTAATATTGTCAAAAGTAGCCTGATTTGAAAAGTAGACTGATTTATAGCGAATTTAAATTAATAGTTTATTTAAGCGAATTTTATCTGCTAGAACCTAATAATAACTTGCAAGAAATAAAGTTTAATATAAATGTTTTTTGGTTTATTATAAAACTTTGTGATTTTTACAGCGTTCGTCCATCTGTCTATACATTAATGGTGTCCAAAGTAGCCTGATTTGAAAAAGAGTTATTTTCACTAAATTATTAATAAAATCAAAATTTTTGTAGTGATTTCAATGAAATATAGCTCGAATTATTTGAAACAAATTTATATTTAGGATTAAATAATAAAAATTTAAATTTTTGGACACTTTCGAATTTTTATGATTTTTTGAAAAAAAAAAAAAAAAAAAAAAAAAAAAAAAAAAAAATTTTTTTAAAAAAAAAAAAAAAAAATGAATAAATTTTGTTTCGTTTCTCTTTTATCACAAAAAAGGCTTAATATTTCCATAATAACAAGCGTATTAAAAAATAATATAAGAATAATTTGAAAGCTATTTTCATTTAATTTTTTTAATATTTATTTTAAATAAAATAACATAACTCGTTTTCGAGATATGCTGTATTATATGATTCAAACTCTTTCATTCGATATAAAATGATTTATAGCAAAATTAAATTAAATGGTTAATTTTAAAGAATTTAATCTAGCTAGCACTTAACAATAACTTGTAAGAAATCAATTAGTGTAATATTTATTTCTTTTGGCTCATTAAAAAACTTTGTGATGATCTGGCAATGTCCGTCCGTCTGTCTGTCTTTACGTTAGCATTTCCCAAATTAGTCCGATTTGAACATGCGATATTTTCATTAATTTATTAATAAAATTAAAATTAATGCATTGATTTGAATGAAATAAGTCTTGAATTATTTGAAAAAAATTTCTCTTTAGGATCGAAGAATAAAAATTAAAATTATTTGCAATGTCGAATTGTTATGATTTTTTGAAAAAAGAAAAGGTTTGGAAATTTTGTAGAAAAATTGATTTTTTTCACAAAATAGTCTTAATATCTCCCTAACTGTTGGCCGTTTTAAAAATAATGTAAAAACCTATTAAAGGCTATTTTAATTAAAATTTTTTAATATTTAATTGGACCAAATCTAACAACTCGTTTTTAAGAAAAGCTGCTAAGATAAGCTGCTAAGCTAAGGTACCTCATTAATTTAAAAAAATATGATTCATAGCAAAATCAAATTATATGGTTTATTTAAGAGATTTTAATTTCGTAGCATCTAATAATAACTTTTAAAAAATAATAGACTATCTCATAATCTTTTTCAGACTAATTATAAAACTTTGTAATGATTTTACAGCGTCGGTCCGTCTGTCTGTCTATACGTTAGTATTTTCTAAAAAAGACTGATTTAAAAATGAGATTTCTGCACTAATTTCTTAATAAAATCCAAAATAAAGCATTGATTTCAATGAAATAGATCTTGTTTTATTAAAAACAAATATGACTTTATGATCCAAGCGGAAAAAATGGATTTTTTGTCATTAACAAATTTTTATGATTTTTTGAAAAAAAAAAAAAAAAAAAAAAAAAANNCATTGTGATAAATTTGCCAATAATCTTTTTTTTTTTTTTTTTTTCACAACGATGATGTATAAGTATCGTGCTAATAACTCTTGTCGGTTTGAGCCGTATTATACAAAGGTATTGTTGGTGCTGACATTTAAGACAACTTTTGTTTGATTTAATTGATTATTTACTTTTGAACTAAAGATCCCACACCGAACTTTTTTCTTGACTATACTTGCCGATAGTGTGAGCCACACCTATGTAGCATTGATCTGATTTTGCTTTGCGTTAAGAATACACCGACAAGTTTAAATGAAAGAAAAAATACGATTTTCAACTTTACATCTAATTCTGGATTAAGCATATACTCTATATGTGCGACTCCTAGATCAGGTCCATGCCTGTATGAATATTAATTGTTTTTAAACAGTTTCAACTATATTGCCTATACGTACCTATTTTGAGGACCCCTGAGTATCGCCTCTAAAAGTACTGAAGGATGTTGTCTTCGAATTTCTAATCTCCAATAACATCCTCGAAGCTCCTAATCTTACGTCGAAGAGCAAATTAACCTCTTCAGCTAACTAGAGAGGCGCGGATACTTAGTGGTTCTGGCGGTCGTGAACAAATAATAGATATAGCAGGCATTATCAATCGTAGTCCTCAGTAGAATTGTAATATATTATGTTCAGTTTCACAGATAACGCTTTTCTGATATACTCGCTATATGGCACTAATAACATCTATAATATCTCTCATTCTCGACTTATTTCTATCGCAATCTTTAATTTAGAGCGTTACATAGCTTGATGATATAACCTTTCTCATATAAATATTGCCTCTATCTATCCTTTATGCATTACGTTATTCATATTATCATTTTAGTAATATTCAATTTGTTATCATAAATATAAAAATTGTATAAATATACGGTGGTGATTTCCATTTTATTCATTGTATATAATCCAATTTTTAATCATATAAAATAATCTCAATTTATTCATATTTAAATTCCATTTTTTCATTATTATGAGATTGATCACATTTCATTCAGTATTATTAATCCAATTCGTTTTATCAATATATATGAATAATTTGCTATCATATACTAACGCTAATTTTCCTACTTTTATTCCTTAGTAACACTATGTCTGTCGGTAACTTTCATCCGTGGTACCTAAAATAGATAAACAACTTTTTTAATTTATATCTGTTTCAATTATCTGACACTAAATGAAGAATTAATAAGAGTCTACAATCAAACTCTTGGACTAAAATATCTGGCTTTTAATGGTTGGGGCATTAAATCAATAATTGTAACTTAAGATGATTTAGGAGATTTACAATTAACTGTATTTGAATCTGTAGAATAAACTAATGTTTTGATTTTTCAGATATATATGGATTTCATGAGCAATGTTGAACTACTTATTTATGATTCACGGTGTTGACATTAATTAACAATTTTGTGTGTTGTAATTCACTTGAATGGATACCGGAATTCATAAACGTTGCTATCGTAAAACATGGTATTATTCAAATCAAAGAGAAACGGCAGTACAATCACTGAATAGTTGTGGTGATCATGGTGGGACCATGTTTTTTTTCTGAGTGATATTAGAGTAAATTTTTATAAAAAACGTTTTAACAGTTTACAAGTTATGGGCTTACTTTTATAAATTTCCTTGGAACTAAAGCTAAATTGTGTGATAATTTTTATTTCTAAAATAAATTTTAATTAAAGTTAAAGAACTATTAATGTAAATTTTGTTGGTAATTTTAAACACTTAAAATTTGTACATCAATTACGTTCTTTTTTCTTTTCTTGAAGATTTTAAAGATATTTTTTACTTAAAATTTTAAGCTTTTTCTATTCCTCTATTTAAACCTTAAATTCCTTTAATACAATATTAAAGTTTTTTTTAATTAAATTTCTTTAAATCTACATTAAAAAAATATTGGCAGTAACTTTACTTAACAACCTAAAGGAAAATAATAATGACACAAAAAAAATATCTCTAAGATACCATAATAAATACGAAAAAAAAATCATTTCGTATCTTATAGTAACAAAAAAGGGCGGAGTTTTAGCCACAATCAAATATAAAGCAAAAAAAAGCCATTAAAAACTACCTCTTTCTCTTTTTGATTTTAGTTTAATACCAACAAAAAGGAGCATTATTAAAATTTTGAGTAAATAACACACACCCAACCAGAAAGCTACAAAACAATAGAGAGTAATTGAGTGAAAAATAAAAAAACAAACTCATAGATACTTATTTACTTGTATAAGTATCTGAAAGGTGTGTGGTTTTTAATTTTGAGAGCAAACTCTCTTTGTTTAAGGCTAGGAAAACTCTAAATGAGTGAGAGTTTTTTTCCAATGGATTAAAGATACATTTTTTTCTTGTTTATGTTTGATTTAGGAGGTTTTCAGCAGTTTTAGTTTATTTGAGTTGGTTTAAGGAATTTAGTTTTCTCGAGATACTCAAACCGCTACAAACTGTTATAGTAACGGGAAAACAATAGCATTTTCTTGTTATAAAAAACAAGATTTTTTTAGAAAAAAAACGTAAATTTTTTTAATAAAAATTATATTAAAAAAAAAAAAGAAAAAAAAAAAATGACATGATTTTTATATAAAAAATAATAAAAATTGTGATTTAAAAAAAATTAAACCAAAATAATTACCGACGCTTTTATTATAAAAAAAAGTTAAGAAAAAAGTTTTAAATTGTAAGTTCGTTTTGTTATTTTATTAATAAAAAATATTTAAAAGAAATAATTTAAAAAAAACATCTAAAAAAACAAAAACGAAAAAGAGAATTTTGTTACAAAAAGTTTTATTTCGTAAGAATTTTTTTTTAAATAAAATATGGTGACTATAATGCCTTATAGTTACTCGGCACCTCGTTGTGGATTAATAGATAAAATGATTGAACCCAAGGTACTTTAAAATTTAAAATAAAAAATATAAAGAACTATTAATGATTTAATAAAATAAAACTAAAATATAAATATTTTTATTTTATATGGAAAATAATTATGAAAATAAATTTAAAAATAAAGTGTCTATTGGAAAATTTTAAACTTTTCATTTGAATTCCAATTGGAATTGTTGGTATATCTTCTTAATTGAAAGATGGATTTGTAGAATTTATTTTGAAAGGAATTTTAATAAGAGTTTACATTTATTGCACTTTAATAACGATACAGGGATCTAAAAATTTTAAGTCAGGGGCCTAAAATTTTGCTTTACTGTTTAAAAGTTACACTCTCTCTCTCTCTCGCTATTTTATAAATATGAGTGTTTAATCTCCTACAAGTCTAACTGTTTTGAACGATATCTAATAGTTCTGGGATCGAAAGTATTATCTACTTATGTGAACTAAAGCTTAAGATATCTGCGTTTACCAGACCTAAGGATTAGCATTTAACAATTATTTTTATTTTAAAAATAAATTTAAAATATTTATTAATCATGCAAAAATGTTTTTACTTTCCTTTTGCAACATTTTAAATTTTTCATATGATTTTGGCTAAAATTCCGACGGCAAAATTTTAAGGTCAAAAAACTCTAAAAAACTAACACTTTAAACCATTTTATGCCCAAGAAAAAATATAATTTTGCAGATTTTTAGCTGCCTTAGTAATAAATTAAGAAAATCTTTTATGAATGAGTATTTTGTCTAATTTGTGAATAAAATCAAAACTTATGCTTTGATTTTAATAAAATATTTGATGAGTTATACGCAACATATTTATCTTTATAATCAAAGAATAAAAATTTGTAATTTTTGTTATTTTCAAATTTTTATGATTTTTTGAAATTTTTTTTTTTTTAATTTAAAATTAATAAAATTTTAAATTTTTTTCCAGAAAATTAACTTAATATCTCCCTTACAGTTAATCTTATAAAAAAGTTATATAACAATGACTAGAAGATAATTTTAATTAGAATTTTTTGTTATGTTTTTGAATAAAATCAGATAAGAAGTTATCGAGATTTGCTTTCATATATAGTACAACCTCCTTAAGTTTACAAATCGCTATATAACGCGAAAACTAGAGTTAATACAAAAGAAGTGGATTAGAGGATTTCTACTTAAGAATATTGGGTATCGGAATTGACTGATAAAACTCCATGACGCAGAAATTTGTTAAATTTTGCAACATATCAATTAAAATCTGTACCCTAAACCCATTTAGCCCGGACGCTGGGAATAAATGTATTTAAAAATATGGCTTAATTTTTGAAAAAATGATTTCATTAATATGATTTGAGATTTTAAACATTTAATTTTATTTATCTTTAAAATTGGGAAATAAAAACTATTTTTTTATAGACTATGCCAATGTCTGTCCATCCGTCCGTACTTAGTAATATTAAACCCATTAAAGTGCAGGAAGCAATTTTTAAGATACCTTAATGAAACTCCAGCAAACATATATCTTTATACATAGATATATAGATAAACAAAATAAAACTTATATTTTATTCATGCATAGATACATTGAAACTTTTGGCTATTTTAGAGACATTATTATTGTCTGTCCGTCTGTCTGCCTGTATTGATATTAATCACATTAAAAGTAGAAAATGTAAATTTTGAATCAAAATAATTCGTCAATCTTTTACCGCCTCTAATAAATTTCTTAATATAGATAATACAATATTTGTATTTAGAACCTTTGTATAATTATAATATTAATTTATTGATAATATAAATGATCATGCAAAGTTATCAATTCTTGTAAAAGATAAAATAATAATATTTGCTTATAAATGTCTAGGAATATATTTTTGATTAATACATTTGTACACAATTTCTGTTACAAATATTTAATTTTGAATTTAAAACAGTTTATAACTCAATTAACTTTAAGAATTTTCCATAATTAAAGCTCAAGAGTTCATATTTTATAGTTTAGAGCCATCAAATTTGTTTATGGTCCTTCGAACCGGATACAAGACATTGGTAAATGATATAACTTAACTAATTTGTAAATAAAATTAAAATTTATTTATTGTTTTAAATTAAATATATTTTGCGTTATTTGAAACAAATCTATCTTTATGATAAATGAAAAACAAATTAAATTTTTTGACATTTTTAAATTTTTAGGAATTTTGAAAAAGAAAAAAAAATTTTTTATTTTTTTTGAAATATTTTATATGAATTATTTTTTTTTTTTTTTAAGTTAATCTTAATATCTCCATAACTGTTATGTGTATTAAAAAAAAATCTAATAATGACTTAACTACAATTTTGATGAAATTTTTTTCATATTTATATAATTAAAATTGAACAACTCCTTTAAGAGTTATGCCTCTTTATAAGATGTAACCTCGTTAATTTTACAATAGTAGATTTATTGCGAAAACTTAAGTCAAGTGAAAAAAAACTTTAGAGACTTAGGGATTCACAATAATTGCGCCTAAATATAGTAAAAAAATCCCCTGTCTGCCTTAATTTTTCCTCCTTTTGTACCTTTTTAAAAAAAAAACATTATTTGGATTTAAGGTTTAATTTTTAGTAAAGACAGACAGACGGACGGACATAATAGGGTCCACATTTCATTTTATAATAATTTCTAATAAATGGGGTATTATTGAGTATTATCTTTTCTATATCCATACAAATTTTCATTGTATTCCATTAATTGTTTACAAAGTTATTAATAAAGACTTGTTGACAAATTTCATTAAAAAATTAGTTTTTTTGTGCAAAAATTTAATAGGTAACCAGACCTTTTTATCAATAACTCAGTAATGAATAAAGTAATCATGTTGAAAACTTTTACAATTTTTAAGAATAAAATAATGAATCACTTGTATATATTTTCTACATTATTCTAAACCATTTTTATTTTATTATTACGTCCGTCCATATGTCCGTCTTAGGGCTAATTTTTATTTTAATTTGAAATTTTACAGAATTTTTTTAAATATTTTAAGAAAGTTTTGCTGATTGTAAATATGTCATATTTTTACCTTTAAGTCCCTGATATATTAGCTTTAAAGAAAATGAAAAATTTTAAACAATTTCAACATTTTTCAAATGATCAGTTTGCCTTTAACATTTCTCTGCGGTTAAAGAGTATTTTTAGCTATTTTCTTTAAAACCATACAGACTTGGGTCTTTAAGGGGGAAAAAATGCAAAGGAACGAATTAGAAATTAGTGGGTCTTGGCAACCAAAAGGACACAAACGTATCAAGATCTATTCTTTTAAATGATGGTAATACTGAATACTTACTAATATCTCTCGGTCTGTTCGTACATCTGCAATAAGATAATTTGTCTCAATTTCGGAACAGTAATCTCTCATCAATGTTTTACAAAAAATCCTTAAAATTCAACTCAGAGAATCAGAATCTTTTTTCAAAACAAAACCACTTATTAGCCTCTTCTATGGAAGCACTTTATATATTCTAAATAAATAAGTGATCAGAAAACCTAAAATATTTTAATTTACAAATCTCTCTCTCTCTTTCTCTCAATAAACTCAAATTTGGTTTAACAATAACACTATCATATTATCTCTGCCATAAAACTCACTCCATCCACTATAATTTGTCCACAGACTTCTCTTTCAAAAGTCTTCCATCATTTTCTCTACAATATTAATCTTTTCATAATGAATGTCACTGAGATTTAACACTGATGATAAGCTTTAGCAATTTTTTTTTTCTCTTATCAAAAACAAATCTCTAAAAATTTAATTTTTTTTTTATTCAAAGCTCTCAACAGAACAACACCCGAATTTATCATATTTTGGCACTTCATAAGTCATAATTTTTTTTGTTTTTTATTTCTTTAAACCAATAAAATGTTTCTCTCACCTCACAACAATAAAACTAACAAAATTAAAAATCAATAAATTGTTTGTCTTTCTTAAGAGGAAAAATTTTTAAACAAAAATAAAGCCAAAGAAGAAAGCCTTCAATATTCAATATTAATGATTATTAATGACAAAACAACTGTAAGACACTTATAAAAAAAGACAAATAAATAAAAAAAAAAGAAGCCCAAAACTAAAGAATTATGATTGTGATTAATTTATGAAAATAAACAACTAATAATTATGTATTAAACAAAAAAATCCAAAAATAGTTAAAATGTCCACGAAAAAAAAAATAAATATTAATTTTTAATCTTTTAAAACAAATCTCATTTACAAAAAAAAAGCAAAATACCAAAAATATTTATTGTATTTTAATAAAGCAGCTAAGAAAAGTAAGAAAAAAAACTAAAGAAAGACGACTTTAAGCCAAGAAATGATGATGATTTTAAAACAGATAAAGATCTTTTAGAGTCTTAATACACAACAAATACTTGATGTTGGGCTCTTTAAGGGTTAAACAGGTATTCTTATTATTTGTTGCTGGTTGTTGCAGGTTTTATTTGTTCTTTTAGGTTTTTTTTAATGTTTTGTTTGGCGACTTGTGCCATAAATTAGTTGACAGTTTTTTTTTTTACTCTTCATGAGTTTTGTTAAGCTGAGTCTGTAAAGGGGACTAAGTATAAGTATGTGTGTTTTTTTTTCATATAGAAATAAGAAAAAAAGAAAAAGAACACATAAAGAAACAATAACAACTTTTTTTAAGGGAAGAAGGCCAACAACTCCAATTCATACGAAATTTTAAAGAAATTTTTTCTTTAAAAAAAGTAATATTTATCTTAATAAAATTATTAAAAAATCCTTTCACAAAAGCTTTCTTCTTAAAGAGAATAAATTTGTTTAGAAATTTTCTCTTCTAAAAGAGAATATTTTTCTCTTACAGATATTCTTCTCTAAAAAGAAAAATTTTAAAGATTTCTAGAAAAATTACTTTAATTCTCTAGTAAAAGAAAAAAATTCTGTAGAAAATTACTTGTTGCTGGTTGTTAGAAAAAGGAAAAAATATTCTTTACATCAAAAGAGATGTCCTTTTTCTAACAACCAGCAACAAATAATTTTCTAACTTATTAGAAAAAGAGAAAATTTTGTTACGAAAATTAATTCTTTTTAAAGAGTTTAGGGAAAATTTTTCTAAAGAAAATTAACTCTTTAAAAAAGGAGAAAAATTTTCTAAAGAAAAATAATTCTTTAGAAAATAAGAAAACAAAATTAATTTTCCACTCTTTAGAGAAAAAGAGAAAATTTTCTAAAAAATCTAGGGTATTTTTAAAAAGATTACTCTTTAAAACAAGCGAAAAATTTGCTAAAGAAAATTACTCTTTAAAAAAGAGACACAATTATCAGACTTTCTTTAAAAAAGCGTAAAATTTTCTATAGAAAATTTCTCTTTCTAAAAATGGAGTAAAACTTTTTTTAAAAATTTGCTGAAGAAAATTTTTCTTTGTAAAATGAGTAACATTTTGCTCTTTGTAATAAAGTAAAATTACACTTTGTAGAAAAATTTCTTTTTATAAAAAGAGAGTAAAATTTTGATGTAGATAATTTAAAAAAATAGTAAAAATTTTGCTATATAAGGTTTTTCTTTGTAGAAAAAAGAGTAAAATTTTGTATAGAAAATTAACTCTTTAAAAGAAGGAGTAACATTTTCCATAGAAAAGAGTGAAATTTTCTATACAGAGTAATATTTTGTATAGAAAAATTCTATTTATAAAAAAGGAGTAGAAAATTTCTCTCTATAAAACAAGAGTAAACTTTTTCTATAAAAATTTCTTTTTATAAAAAATGTCAATAGAAATTTTCTCCTTAAAAATGGTAAAATTTACAGAAAATTAATTCTTAACAAAAAGAGAAAATTTTCTCTCATAAAAAAATAGGTAAAATTTTCTTCAAAAAAATTATCTTTACAAAACAATCGTTAAATATTCTATTAACAAAACAAAACTAAAATTTTCTATATAAAATTTTCTCTTTATAAAATAAGAGTAAAATTTTCTATCAAAAATTTTCTCTTTATAAAATAAGAGTAAAATTTTCTATCAAAAATTTTCTCTTTTTTCTCTTTATTTTCTATAGAAAATTTCTCTTTACAAAACAAAATTAAAAATTTCTATATAAAATCTTCTCTTTGTAAAATAAGAGTAAAATTTTTATATAGAATTTCTCTTAAAAAAGAGTAAAAATTTTGTATAAATAGATTTTTTTGAAAGAGTAAAATTTTATAAAATTTTTAATTTTTATTAATTTTTAAAAATTTATAAAATTTTCTTTTTATAAACTAAGAGTAAATTTTTCTATTAAAAATTTTCTCTTTACAAAATAAGTGTAAAAATTTCTATAGAAAATTACTAACAAAATTAAAATTTTTTTAAATATTTTTTTTTTTATAAAATAAGAGTAAAATTTTCTATCGAAAATATTCTCTTTTCAAAATATGAGTAAAATTTTCTGTAGAAAATTAAGAGTAATATTTTCTCTTTACAAAAAAAGTCTAATTTTCTACAGAAAATTTTCTCTTTACCATAAAATGGAATAAAATTTCCTATAGAATGTTTTCTCTTTAGAAAAAAAGAAAATTTCTCTTTACAAAAACGATCTAATTTTCTATGAAAATTTTTCTCTTTACGAAAAAAGGATTAAAATTTTGTACAGAAAACATCTTTATATA
>MINK01192235.1:1265-14596 GCA_001735545.1 Phormia regina | reverse complement strand
TGGGGAGGTTATCTGTAGGCAGCCTGTGACGGTCCTTAAGGCTGCATTTTGACAGCTTTATAAATTTCTCTACTGGGTATCACTGACCACACTAGAGCAGCATAATAGACTACTGACCAGCTAATCGTTTTGTATGTAGCTAACAAGGTTTCTTTGTCCATACCCCAAGTATTGCCGGCTAGTGCTTTGAGTACCTTATTTCTACTTCGCAATTTGTGCAAGATTGCAGTAGCATGAGCTGGGGAGGTAAAGATGCTGTCAAAGGTGGCCCCCAGTTTTTTTGGGAGGTTCACTGTCGGAATTTGAACTCAATCGACAAAGACCCCAAGCTCGAGTTCTACTTCCTTGGTCNNCGTAGTGAAAAAATTATTGATTTGGTTGAAATAAACATTCACTGTATGGCATAAGTCATGGCCCGTCGCCATTATTGTGCAGTCGTCCGCATATGTAATCACCTCTACTACTTGGGGAGGTGTAGGGTGTAGTTTAGAGAGATAGAAGTTAAACAGGAGTGGTGACAAGATTCCGCCTTCTGGCACTCCCTGCTACGGGGTTTTGATCTCTTGTCTCTAAACTCCACGAACGACTGACGACCTCTCAGATAGTTCACAATCCATCTCTTCATGTTGTTGTTCATTGTGGACCGCAGGATGTCCTGGAAGAGTGTAGCATGGCTAACAGTGTCAAATGCCTACTACTAGGATCGTTCTTTCACAAGGCCTCGGCTGGTTTAAGCCCTGTGAAGTCCGTGTGGTCAGCTTCGAGTGTTTTCGCTACAGGTGATAGGAGGGATATCGGCCTGTACTATGATTCCCACGACAGTCCGAATGACCCGAAATATTTCGGCCCAGGGCTGTCAACTCAGCAAAAACATCGTATTATGGTATAAATCCCTTTAATACTTTGTATGTTAAAATCTTAAAATCTTTGAAACGTTATTGCATCTCTTAAATCAAATTTTCGCAATTTCAATTTTTCGTTTTTAATTTTTGAAAAATTATTTTAATAAAGAAAATAAAAAATATGGAATTTACTAATACTTTTCATAATACATTTTTTGATAAGTATTAAAGAAAATGTAACTCTGGTATTAATACCAAGAATTATAGTGTAAAACAGGCTTAAGGTTGTATTAAGTTTTTTCTAGTTATCCTTTGATGTATTATACATATTTATATCATTAGTATTTGTTCTGGTATCTTCAGCATAAATAACCCTGTAGTACAATTTTCCAATCAAGGTAGGAAGTTAAAATATGTTAAAGGTGTTATAAATGCTGTATCCTTTTATAATTTTAAGTGCGTTTGAATGTATCTACCAAACAAATTTTGAACTGCCCTAATGTACATACATATGTTTGTATGTAAGCCATATGTAGTTTTTTTATACCTACAAGTAATACTATTATTTATTGCATTTAAAATTAATCAATAATACTTATGTATGTAGTTTGAAAATAAGTTAAACATTTTATTTTCCTCTCTTGTCTTGTTGTATGCTTAACATCCTATTTATTTATAATTTTATAATTTATCTTATCTTTTTCTTTTATTTTTTATTTTTTTTTTTTTTACAGCACATGTGGACAACGAAATGTTTTTAGTTAGAGCCTTAGAACGTTTGGGTGGTAAAGTAATAGACCAAGATGAACCAGATATTGGTGCTGCATTCCTAAAATTTTCTGTGGTAACAAAAGAGTTGAGTGCATTAATGAAAACCTTGGTATGTTTTACTTAATACAAATATAGAGTATGGAAAAAATATTAATTAATTTTATTCTATTGTAGATGCAAAATATCAACAATATTGTTATGTTTCCGGTAGATACGATGCTTAAGAGTGAATTGAGAGGTGTTAAGGGAGAAATGAAAAGACCTTTCGATAAGGCAGCCAAAGATTACGAAGCAAAATTTATAAAAATCGAAAAAGAGAAAAAGGCTCAAGCCAAAGAAGCCGGTATGGTACGAACGGAAATTGATGCTGCTGTTGTAGCCGACGAAATGGAAAAGGAAAGACGTCTCTATCAATTACAAACGTGTGAGGTAATGTATTCCAATAGCGATGTGACCATATTCATATAAAATTTTTACTATAACAATTATTCAAATTGTTTAACTGACATTCTCTATCTGTAGACTACGATAAAAAACAAATTAAAAAAAAAAATATTTCTTCGTACAAATGAATACACTTAAATTGTTATAAGTGATTTTAAATTGTTTATTTTTTTTATTTGTTTTTAGTACTTGCTGAAATATAAGGAAATCAAAACAAAAACTGGCATCGAGCTGCTGCAGCATTTTATTGAATACTATCATGCTTTGAATAAGTAAGTATATATATAACAATACCCGACTTATTATACCAATATGTATGGGACCACTATTATATGTATGTAGTATTGTTGTAAGATAATGATAAATACGTCAATATTGCCTCAAACACCCGTATGAAGTGAAATTGTATACCACCAGTGTATTCCAAATTTGTGATTATCGCACATGTTTTGAATAGTAATTTTTATTTATTGCAAATGTTTACTGTTTATCTGTATGAATATCTCGATTTTATTTGTTTGTCATTGTACATATTGTTTTTTTTATTTTCTGAGGAATAGTAATTGAGATATTTGTGATCTATAATTCCATTTTTAAAGTGTTGTTATGGGTTTCAATTATTCCGAGAAATATCTCAGAAAAAAAAACACAAAATTGTAAATGTTATAAAAACAATAAGATCGGTCAAGGCCGACTATAAGACATGAAATCGAAGTGCTTTACGTGAGTACCTGGCGTGTGGGCTTATCTCACGGTGGTACTTTTACAACCACTGGGTGAGTAAAAAATAAAAAAACACACCACTGCCCCTTTGTGTATCTTACACGCAGGTTGCAATTTTTTGTACATGGACGGTCCGGTCCAACTACAATCACTTTGCTCAAGTACGTCACGTTGGGGAAAGACTGGAAAGACACACTACTATAGCTCTGTTGTTTCGCCAACAGCAGCTATATGGACGTAATTGGTAGTCCGAAACACGGATCACATTAAATGACAAGTAGTCGCAAAGACCCACTGTGATAAGTTGAGTTTTCACTCCATACCATGTAGGAAAATCTCTAATAAATTAAAGAAAGGGCAGTAACGACCTTGCATCACGTCCATCCGTCCCTTATTGCTACACCATAGCTAGACCGGTCAAATCCATCCATTACTCCATTCTCTCTATAGAATCAGAGTAGACATCAGAAAACTCCACCTCGTATACCCAATCTTTGCATTATCAGCTCAAATCCCAGATTTTATTAATCCACAACTGACCAGCCAGAACATAGTCCTGCGGGCAACTGGCCACTCAGATTATGTGGTGCTCTGATTAGACCTCTTTTCAATTCATCCAAGGTCAAGTCAATGATTGAATTGTGAACACCAGACTAGAGGTATGGGTAGCACTTTTACCTCGGGACTGCAATACACCATGATACTCGTCATGGAAACATGCCGCGGGGGAGAGGGCCGACTANNNTCCTAAGGGACTTTAGTATAAGTGTTTTCATCCAAACGGATAAAGTTACTCAATTAGTAAATTTATACGTTTTACACAAGTGTTTCATGAAATTCCTTTGCAAATTATTGTGTTTTGTTTTATCTTTTTTAAGAAAATTTTGCAAATGAGTTTTTAATTTTTTTGTTTTTCGAAATTTGATTTTATAAAAGTAAAAGTTAACGAAGTAGTTTACGCATTGAAAATGAGGCGTAAATATTTGTAAATTGTGTAAATATTTTTTCGAACAAAGTTTGATAAACTTTTTACGAGCATGTATAGTTATACAGTTTGTGAACTATAAGAGGCATTTATTTGATTGTATGAAAATCCCTATTATAATATTCAAGTTGAAATTTAATAAATATAATTATTTTTAGAAATAATTACTAAGTTGTAATTGAAAAACCGAGTCGATTACCCTAATTCTTACTTTAAAATTTGGCAGTGCACATCTTTTTTTAAATTAATTTTTCTTTTTCATCATATTTCAGTTATTTTAAGGATGGTCTACAGACAATTGAACACTTTGGAACATACATAAGTGATTTGAGTGATAAATTGAACAAAATAAAACAACGACAAGATGAAGATCGTCGTAGTTTATTGGAATTGCGAACGTTATTGCGAAGTACGCCGGATTTTGATCGTGTAGAAAATGTACCCACAGACAAGGGTGGAGGAGGTACAGGTTATTCTTTACATCAACTGCAGGGTGATAAACATCATGGTGTAACACGTTCTGGACATTTACTAAAGAAAAGTGAAGGAAAAGTGCGACGAGTATGGCAAAAACGTCGATGTCGTGTTACCAGTGATGGTTTCCTTGATATTTGTCATGCGGATGAAACAAAACCACCTACAAGAGTAAATTTATTAACGTGTCAGATTAAACCTGTTCCCGACGATAAAAGGGGCTTTGATTTAATCAGTTGTAAGTAATGTATTAAATTTATTTTTACAAAATGTTTATTAATTTTTGAAAATGTATAATTTTGCAGATAATCGTCCATATCATTTTCAAGCTGAAGATGAAGCTGATCAAAAAGCCTGGATGGCTGTTTTGGTTAATTGTAAAGAAAAAGCTTTAGCTAAAGCATTCCAACATGCAAATCCCCAAATGAGTCCTAGTTTAGTTGAGCTACAAAAGACTGTTATAAGGTTGAAAATTATTAAACTACAATTTGTATTTGTATAAATTTATAAATTGGAATGATTTATTTTAGATACGTCCAAATGTTGCCGGGCAACGATCAATGTTGCGATTGTGGCTCACGCAACGATGTCACATGGATAAGTCTGAATTTTGGTATACTTGTGTGCATACAGTGTTCAGGCGTTCATCGAGATCTCGGCGTTCATCACTCCCGTATACAAAGTTTAACTTTGGATAATTTAACAACAGCCAATCTGTTGATAGCTCGTGCCATGGGTAATCATACCTTAAATGAGATTATGGAAGCAACTTTAGGCAAAGGAAAACTAACACCTGATAGTACAATGTAAGTAATTTAATTAAAATATTCAATTTATACGCTTATTTATTTGTCTGTTACTTTGAAAAGGGAACAACGTTATGATTTTATTCGGGCCAAATATGTGGCAAAACGTTACGTTATGCGTACATGTGTTGATGAAAATGATTTACGTTGTGACCTAGAACAGGCGGTTGTTAATGCCGACATGAGTCAACTGTTGCAAGTTTGGGCTGAGGGTGCTGATCTCACATGTTGTTTGCCCTCATGGGATGATGGTGAAACTGCGTTACATTTAGCAGTGCTTAGAGAACAAGGTTCCACACTCCATATTGTAGATTTTCTAATACAAAATATGCCACCAAAAGGTCTTAATAAAGCCACAAATCCACCCAGTATATTAAATGTTACCGGTAAAAATACCGCTTTACATTTATGTGCTCTGCACGACAAACGTGAATGCATCAAATTGTTATTACGATCCGGAGCCGATTATGAATTACGAAATTCACAAAATAAAACTCCTCTGGATATAGCCAAAGAAATGGGCCATACTGTGTGTAAAGAATTGGTATGTGTTAATTTAAAGTGTTTACGTAAAGTTCAAATAAACAAATATTTTCATTATAGATTGAATGTGCCATGAGACGAGAGAAAAGTGCTTTCGATCACATTAATACCGATTGGAATCTGCCAAATGAAGATGGTTCCACAGATTTTTCAGATGACGATACTGTCATTGATGAACGTGTAAGTAAATGTATTTTTGAATTAGTATTATTATTTTTTTAAAGATGAAATTCTAATTAATCATAGATCCGATATATTAAATATTTATTGTTAATGCATCTGAATGTATTTGCTAATAATACTTTACATCCTATATTATTGAGCTGATCGTATTGATGTGAAAGTGCAAACCTTATTTTATTTCCTAAGATTTTTAATACATTACAAGATTAAGCATTAATTTTTTTGTGATCCTTTATGAAAGAAAAATAGAAACAAAGAAATATGACGATAGTTGAGAAATATAAGAGAGAAGAAAAGAAGAAAAAGAGGAACCTATACCCAATCAGTTATGATTTTTTCTAAGCTATTTCATTCCTATTACAAACCCTATGAGGTTGACAAGTCCTTTGTCATTAACTTCAACTAGTTCATGTAGTGTGTGGCCAAAGCACTTCAGCCTATTACTCTGAAGCCCTACACAGTGAAAAAAATAGGCTCCACTGTCTCTAGCTCCTCAACAATCTGATGTGCCAATGTCCCATTTACTCATCATATTCCCTATTGAGAAATGACCCGTAAACATACCTACTATGATTCTAAGTCTACCACGACTCATACCTAAAAGATGCTTGGAATCTGTCAGTTTCAAGTTTGGCCATATTGCTCTAGAAACTCTGCAGTCCAACCTGTCATTCCAGGCACGACTCGTGTTGTCCAGAGTCCCTTATGGCCCTAAAGATGGACCCAATTGGAATCTTAACAGATGACTCTAGCTCCGAGCCACTGCGAGCTAGCTCATCGACTATTTCGTTGCCAAGAATGTCACAATGACCAGGAACCCAACAGGGTTCTGTACTCAAGTACCTATCTGGACCTAACAAGATGACTAGTCAGGGCCAATAACGCTGCCTGACTATCAAGATAGATAGTAATCTCAGACCCTTGTTCAACATTCCCTTCAATCAAGCCTAGAGCCTTATAAATGCCAAGAATCTCCGGCTAAAAGACACTATAACTGTCAGACAATTTGTATGATCGTCTGATATTAGTTCTCATGAAGTACACACCTGCACCAGTGCCAAATTCCATTTTCGAGCCGTCCGTTAAGACCGGACACCCTCCATAGAGCTTTTCTGCTCCATCCATGAGGTACCTAATAAACTAGTTCCTTCAATCTAAATTGGCCGCGGACAGCCATACCCCTCACAAATTCTTCAATTGGAAAAAGGTGGAGGATGATGTCCAGGTCGCCTGAGGTGTACTTCTCCACTAGAATGTACAACCATATGTAAGAATCGGTCTTACAACCTAAGGCCGCAATTCTTACCTATAGAGTTCCTGCTGATGTAATAGGCATAGAGTCCCTTCTTGACCCTCTCCTGGGTGTTTTTTCTCCAAGGCAGTTTATTGTCCAAGTACACACCAAGGTATTTGGCCCCACTTGACAAAGCAAGCTCAATCAAGTTATCTCCAAAAAATTATCGTAGTCAACACATAAAATTAAGTAAAAATTACTATTTTTTCACTTATTTCCTAAGACACTGTTTTAAGAATGAATAATAAAGAAATTTTTATTTAATTGAAAGCTAAGCCCTAGGTTAAGCATCGCTCGCAAATGGTAAACCTTATTGATTGATAATGTCATCACATCAATCGAGTTTTTTTTTGTTTTTTTGTTTTTTTGACACATTTTTTCGTGACTGAAATCTTATGTTTTGCTCTTCAAGTCTGCCATAAATTTTAAATTCGATCTACTTAGTAATTAGCAGATACAGATTTATTACCAAAATGTTTGTGAAAGAGCATACGGTATCACTGAAATCTTTTAATTTTTTAAACCATTTTTTTGTTTTGTTAATTCCATTGATGTTTTACAACTATTTTATAGTTTTATTTAAT
This sequence comes from Phormia regina, assembly GCA_001735545.1. Taxonomy (NCBI): domain Eukaryota; kingdom Metazoa; phylum Arthropoda; class Insecta; order Diptera; family Calliphoridae; genus Phormia; species Phormia regina. The sequence goes on along the minus strand of MINK01192235.1, from coordinate 6,947 downwards.
AACTTAATATATAATTATTCAATTTTTTAGAAACGCTCTCGTCCCCCAAGTTTCGCTGGCGGAGATTCTCCAGTGTTACGTTCTCGTTCCTCAACTTGTGATTCTATACAGAGTAGTTCTAGTCCGATAGCCAACTGTCCTAGCCGACAGTTTACATTACCCATGTATCAACAGTCAGCTGGTACATCACCAAAACAACAAATGTCACTTGGCCAGTATTTGGGCAGTGCTGGTAATATAAATGCAGGCTGTACGAATAATATAGCTAGTGGCGGAGGTGGTTCCAGTCCTAGTTCAGCATCTAGCCAAAGTGGACGCATGGGTGCAAGAACTAACAGTGAATTTGTTGGTGGAGCTCGAAAATCCACATCTACAGGTATTTTTTTTCTTTATTTTCTGTTAAAATGATAATAAAATAAAATTCATTTTTAGCCAATATGAATTCATTAAAAAAACGTACAGCTCCAGCACCACCACCTGGCACTAGTGCAACGTCATCAACATTTTATGGTACATTGCCACATGCCCCCAGACATTCGCAAAATTTCGATACAAACGATATACGAACGCACAATCATAAAAATCAATCGATGGATGCTAATTATGGCACATTGCCTCATTTGCGCTCTGTCGATAGTAGTCCTCGTATTATGGGTCACAATAGTTCAGCATCACATGGTGGTGGCTTCTATGAACGTTTTGATAAAATCGTTTCACAGGATCCGAATGGTGGACCACCCACAAGCCATCACATATTGCCAGCTATGACAACATTTGGTCATAAACGTTCGCCTAGTGGCGAATCTCTAAATCGGAATTTGCACTTGGCTGGTGCAAAATTAGTATTACCACCCGCAGGGGAAATACCAACATTAAAACATGTTGATAAATCAGCTTTAACACGTCCAAAAATACCACCTCCAGGACCTCCATCATCAGGTAACAACTAACATTTCAAACATTGCTTTTATTATTTAATTATAATATTGTTTTTTAAATAGAACGTGAAATAGCAAATGGTCAATCGAATGAAAGTATTAGTTCCATGGATGAAGGTCCTATTGCGCCACCCCGTAAGGTAAGATAATCTATGAGCTTTATTACCTCCTTATTGTCATTTCAGTAGGAAGGGCAAATATTACAATTTAATTATCGCTTTATTACTCCAATTCAATTTATATGGCTTATCTATTTCTTTTTTTTTTTCAATGAATTACTTTATTTTCAAAAATATTCTTTTTTCAGCGCAAACATAACAGGTTATTGAAATTATCACAACCCAGTGAAGAAACGGTAAAAATTAATTTGCTGTTTTGTTTGCAAATGTTTGCTGTGTTGTTTTATTTGTTTATTTAATTCATCTTGTTTTTTACTAAACAAAATTAATTAAATTTGATGTAAAATTCTTAAATAAAAACGAATTTTACAAGACAACTAATACATAACAAAAATATATTTATCATTGATTAATCACGCTTGTAAGCTTCGTTTTAGATGAATTTTTCTTAGGTGTTCTCTAATGCTTTTAATGTTATAATTTCTTTATAGAAAAGAAAGTGCACTTTTTTTTTGAAATTTAAACTAATTCGTATTATGAGTTTAATTAATAAATAAACTTTTAAAGTTAATATTGTAATTCTTGGAATTGTTTCTTTTAACTATTTTCCAATATGGAATAAAATATTCTCAAATAATTCTGTGTGAATAGAATGTTTTAAATTTCTTAGTTTAATTTCTAATCGATTAATATTTTATTCGATTTTTATAATTTATAATTATAAATCGAATTTTAGAAAAATATAATATTCCAGCCAAAGAAACGATCAAGAGCTTTTAAAAAAGATAGAGAATAAAGTGCATATATTTAACTATTTTTGAAAGATTTTAAAGCACCCCATAGATACATACTGCATAACCTCATGCAGTATGAATGTTTTAGTAAAATTGAGAGAGCTTTTCTATGTATGTGACACACGTATAGAAAAGCTCTCTCAACTTTACTAACACATACTTATTGCAGGTTCTTATGCAGTATGTGTCTATGGGGTGCTTTACAATTACCTCTAAAAAAGTTAAGTCTTACAAAGTTTAAAACTAAAACAGAATTGCATAAACATAGCTTTAAAGGAAGTACTAAAAAAATTCTATTAATAACAAGCAGGGGTTAAAAAAAGAACTTCTGCAGCTCTTTTTCATAACTAAGGGCAATTTGACTTCCAATGACAATGGTTTTTAGCTCATTTTTTGTTAGTATTGAGAATATTTTTTATCAATATAACACAAAAAGGCGAAAAATCATTAAAAATAATTTTATTAAAATTTGATAATTGAAGAAAATTGAATGAAAATGAAATTCACTTATGATCGAATTTAATTAATGTAAATTTTAAATAATAAAATAGTTAAAATATAAAATACTTTTCTGATATTTCTAAACAAATGCATGTTAAATTTAAATATTTTGAGATTTTGAATTTAATATCTGCTTATCTTATCTGTTTCGCTATGTCGAATGAAAAATTTGTTTCAACTAAATGTATGGACAATTTAAAATTTTTGTTGTTCCCATATAAGGTAGGATGAAATGCATTCGATATAGGGGCACATTAATTTTTGCTAATTATGTTGAAAATGAAGTAAAATTTTTGATTTTAATAATTTATTTCCATTCCTCTATCACAAATCTTTAATCAATCAAATTTTAAAAATTTCAACTTATATTTGTTTGGAGGTAGACGTGATACAAATATAAGTTGCGGGTATTTTCTGTGATAATTTTAATATTTTATGGAATTAATCAAAAATTTGTTTGTTATATTATAAACCTGATAGTAAAGTACAATAATTTATAACATATGTTTTAATAAATTCCTTTAAAGAGTGAAAAGAAATTATCATTTATGTGCAATACACCTCATGGAGTACACATGCCAAACGGTTGGTGGGACGATTTAACATATCCTACAAAAACTTTGTAATCAAATACGAAGTTCTTACTATCTGAAGATCTTTTACTGTACATAAAGACTATCTAGTACTGATTGAATTCAAATAAAAATCATTTAGTGATTTTCACATGCATAGATTTTTGATTTATTTTACGTAAAATTTAATTAAACAAATTAATTATGTGTTCTTTAAATGCAGTATTAATATGAATTAAATAACCTTGATATATAGGAAAACGATTCCGTCCTTATCACTTGACGAGTCTAGCTCATGGGATGGGGTTGCTTCGACGTTTTTGGTCACTTCACAAATTCATAATAAAAATTAACTTAAAATTAAGATATTAGGGATCTAAAAGGCTTAATTAAATATTACTTGTATTGAAAATAAATAATGTAAGCCAACATATTAGGGTTTTATTACTAAAGAAAGTTTATTGATATCGTGAATCGTTTTGAAAATATAGCATTTTAAGCAAAAAAGTGGCGTTTGCACCTCGGTCTACTCTATATTGTTGCAACAAAATTTTCGTTTAACATAGCGAAAACAGACAGTGAATATATTTATAATTTTAAAACATCTATGTATCCTCATCAGCATTTTTTGTGTAGATGTTTTTTTATTCAAGTTAGGTTGCTTTTTTGCACATATTTAAATATTATGATTATCCAACACTCACCGTAAAGTATAGCAATATACTTAGAATCACTTTTAAAATCGATGTCCGACCGTTTGGCTGTCCATGGAAACCTCATTTAAAAAGTACAGTTCGCAATTTTGATATTTCACTGAAATTTGGACTTTTATGATATAAAGAAGAAGGTGGTGCTTTAGTTAGTATTTCAAATAGCCCCCAAAATAGAGTTCAATAACTCAAAAATTTGAAAACCCCCATATAAACCCAATTCCGAGAATCGCCCTAAAGTGAATAAAATTATATAATTGTTAGTAAAAACCAAGGTTGGAAACCGATACCGTTAAATACCGTTATAATTACCGATACCGATTAAATACCGTTTAAAGTTGGTTACCATACCGAAATTATTATTTTGTTTAAAATACCGGTATTCAAAAATCGTTTCCCTCTGTACCGGTATGTAGGATTTGGGGAGTGAATACACGGTTTATTAAAGATTTAATTTGTAAAATCGTTTATTTAATGTTTAAATATAGTTCAGTGAAAAGAAATCTTATTACTAATTAATGAAAGTAACATTACAAGAAACAAAATACAAAAGAATTGACAATCATTACTCTGCGACTACGACTTTAGTTGTCGACGGTTGATTATGAACTAGCTCGTCCACTACATTTTACGAATAAATCATGTTATATAAAAACAACTCAATTCATACCGTTATCCTATACTCTCCTTCATGTCGTCATTCGTCCGTTTCAAACAATTTGTTGTCTTTGCACAGTGGTCCCATTCTACAGGTATATACCGGTATTTTAAATATACAATTTTTTCAACATAATATGATATTGTAATAATAATTGCTCATATATGTAATTTACTTCAGGAAATAAGAAAAATACAATTATTTTTAATAATAAGAGTATGTTTATAGAATTTTATTTTAAAAACGTCTTTCATTGTTTGTTTCTTGGTAATATAAATATATTTTAAAAGAGTTTAAGTGCCTTAAACATCTTCATTTTGATAAAACGTTTTAGCAAACAAAAAATGTATTATCGAAGATGTGGGAATTTCAACATAAGATACACTCTCAATTATTTATCATATAAAATCAAAGTTTAGTTCTTAGTTTATTGTCTTTTTTTCTTTTTTGGTTCTATGAAGATTCTCTTCACAATTTTGATTTCAAAAAGACTAAAAATATTCCTTCAGAAATTCACTGCATGGAATATCTTTTGAGAATTCATTTTGGTTTTTTTTTCGCAAGTTTGCGATTTCTTATGTCCCGCTTTTCGGTAATTGTGTCCGTTATTCCCCACAATTTTTAAAACTGAATGAATTTTAACAAACGAATATATTTTCGAGTTTTTAACCAATAAGTGTAATGTGCTAAGTCCAGGTGGGAACTATTTATAAAATTTATTATTCTTTATATTACTTGTGTAGGATGAAAATAAAGAATGTGAATTCATCTCTAGAAATTAATAAATAAGAAAGTTAAGAGAAAAAGATAATCATATCAGCTCATATAATCGTTGACATTTTTCTATATTTTTAAGTGAACTTTTAATAAATTATTTTTCAAAGATATTTTCCACAATTTTTTATAATTAATTTTGTGTAAGAAATTGTTAATGCTTCAATATTTTTTTTTGCAATAAATTCCGAACATTATGAAGAAAATCCATTTGGGGTATGACATAGTACGAACTCATTAGCGGAACCAATAAAGTTTGTGGAATACTATTTTACTCTTCAAGATTTGTCCTAATGAATGTTTACTATTGATTCGTCACCAAAACTGCGAGCCGTCATAACAAATGCGTGCTTCTTAGCTTATTTGCAGAAATGGAGGCTTCCCAAAAATGATACGATAGTATGAAGATAACATTGGACATACATACATATAGGAAATTTTATATATTAATTTTATTAGGATCCATCCAAAACTGACCTACTTCCCATATACCTACTGGAGGGTCCGTTTTTATTAAGTCATTACTTTTATATTCTTTAGAATCACTCTGTTTACACATTTAATGGTCGAACATGATCAAATGCACAGAACTTCTTGTTATTCTAAAAGCAATGTA
>MINK01192234.1:7392-21154 GCA_001735545.1 Phormia regina | reverse complement strand
GGTAATTTTTCTCTATTACTTCTATTTTAACTCTAAAGGAGTTGTCTTTTCAGTTTGTTCTTATTGAAGTTACTTATGATCATTGTATTATGTGTATGTGTGGTGGATTTGATAGTTGATTTTTATATGAAGCACTATTCACCATGAAGTGCAAAATTAAATTCTTCTCATATATTCATGCAATTTTCAGAATATATGTACGTAACTAATAAGTTTGCTTCCTACTACTAATCTCTTTTGTTACTACATTTTTGGAAATGTTTGTGTGTCACAATTTTTTTTTCTATATCATGTTTCTCTTATACTTTTTATTTTGAAATTTTTTGTGAAAATTTTATTTGTATTCTTAAGAATGAAATGTGTAATTTAATTGTCCATTTTCATTTTTAATTATTTAGTTTAATATTTTTTTTATATAATTTATTACAAATTCTTTATATATAAATTAAATTAGTAGAATTAATTTTAAGTTGAAATTTGTAATCGCTTATGGTCCAGAGGCTAGGTTATTGAATATTGATAATAAAAATAAATAAATAAATAAATAAATAAAAAATTATTTACGTTGTTTTGTCACAAATCTACAGAATTTACATCCCAGTAGAATAAATAAACTCTTTAACATGTTTATAAAGAATTAGGTTCTCATAAATATATTGTTAAAACATACAGAGGTTTTTTTTTAAGAGTAAAACAAAACAAATTATGTTTTAAAGAGTACGTAATTTTATCCATTAACAAATATACAGATACCTATACATACATACATATGCAAGTATCTACTTTGTATGTACATATGTATGTATTTCGTTTACATGAAGCTGGTCAAAATACACGCAACAGGTTGTACAAAATAAAAACAAAGAACAACAACATAATAGGTAAACAAAATTTGTTGTTTAAAGAGAAATGGCCTACAAGAAAGCTAAACAATATGCTACCATGGAAACGAGTTTTCATACAATAACAATACAGAAAATAAAAAAAATGATCATTATATGTCCAGTAAACCATAAAAACGGCTGCATTAAAGTAAAATATTTGAAGAAAAATTTATAAAATTCATATAAAATGTTTGTATATTTAAGTAAAAAGGTAAAAAGTTTATTATTTTTCCACAATTATTTGTTTTATTGCAAAATTAAACTTCGCTTTCAGATTGCCATACCAAACAATGTAAAGTTGAATTGTATATCCTGGAATAAAGAACAGGGTTATATAGCTGTTGCTGGTACGGAGGGTTTACTCAAAGTATTAAAATTGGAGCAGGGTAAATTTAAATAAAATATCATTTTCATTTGGTTTTTAATTAAGGAAATATTTTTCTTTATCATCAGCTTCAAATGGCCAAAATAAAGGTGGTTTAGCGGCAGTTTCTAATTTGTCCATGAATCAAACATTAGATGGTCATAAAGATGCCGTCAAAGTAGTGGTATGGAATGATGCACAACAAAAGTTAACTTCATCCGATGTTGATGGCGTTATAATGGTTTGGATGTTGTATAAGGGTTCATGGTATGAAGAAATGACCAATGACCGTAAAAAGTCTACAGTGAATGGTATGCATTGGACTTCGGATGGTTCCAAAATATGTATTGTTTATGAAGATGGCGCTATAATAGTTGGTAAGAGTTTTGATCTAAAACTTTTCGATATATTTCTAATTTAGTTTTGTTGGTTTTTAGGTTCAGTTGATGGTAATCGTATCTGGGGTAAAGAATTAAAAAATACTCATCTTAGTGGTGTACAATGGAGTCCTGACAATCGTTTACTTTTATTTAGTTTGGCCAATGGTGAATGTCATTTATATGATAATCAAGGAAATTTTGCGGTAAGTATTGATATGGATGTTTAATAAATATTTCACGGGTATCCGTTAAGCAATGTACACATTTATCAAATATTTAACCAAATTTGAGTGACCACTATTTTTAATTGTTTAAAAGAGAAGACAGCCTCAAACAAGATTCGGTAAAATGTTAGCTATGATTTAAATCGAGACGTTATAAATTGTTTTATATAGTGGTTACGTTATTTCGGTCAAATATTTGTTTAATCTGAACTGAAGCTTTAGAGTTTTCAGGACAATAAGATGCTTCAAATTGTCATGTCTTTAGGAAAACCTTCACTTTTTCTATACTTTTAGATGAAATTAAACATACAATGTGTTGGCTTAAATGTAAATCGTCACAATAGTGTTGCAGCCTTAAGTTGGTTTAGTGGCAAAACTCCTACCAATCGTCCAGTTTTAGCTATATGTTATGAATCGGGAAGAGTTCAAATTATGGTCGATGAAAATGATGAAAGTAAGTTTTACATCATTTCATAAAACGATTTTTTTTGGAATATAAATTAAATTTTACCCAAATATCTTAGCACCCACAATTTTAAATACCCAAATGCATATAACGGATGCTAAATGGAATCATGATGGTTCCGTTATAGCCATATGTGGACGTTTGGATGAGATACCCAATTCAAAAGAATTAAATCAAGTTAGTTTTTATTCACCATATGGACATTTATATAGAACCCTTAAAGTACCAGGCAATCAAATAACATCTATATCATGGGAAGGTAAATCTTTACGCATAGCAATGGCAGTAGATTCGTTTATATATTTTGCCAATATACGACCCGATTATTGTTGGTGTTATTTTGAAAAGACGGTGGTATTTTTAAGCACTAAAACTACTGGTAAAGCAAATAATTTAAATGTTATAACATTTTGGAATACAACTTCAAATCAGGTGGATATAATTAACTAATTACCAGGAAAACAGTTTTAAAAACATAGTTAATAATTTCATTACTGTAGAGTTTTCTCAAAGAAGTTGAGCCTTGTTTAGCTATGGCAGCTTGTAATGAACATTGCATATTAGCTGTGGAATGTATTAATGGTAACATTAAAGATTTAGCTTTAACTTCAGTGGAACGTAAAAATTCTGATGACAAATTATATCAACTGCTATTATGTAATTCTATTGGTACTACGGTCGATTGTAAGTTTTATTAATTGCATAATATACATAAAAAAAGAAATAATATAAAATTTATTTATTTATTCTATAATGATAAAGCTAAATATACTGAGGTATGTCCAAATTATGTTGGTATTAATTCAAACTATGTGGCCATAGCTTCTAAGGATGAAATTTTATTATGGCATTATCATACACCCAAGGTTAGTATGGTTAATTACTTATTATTATGAATTATCTATTAAATATATTTTTATAAATTCTTATTAGAGTGCCTCTCAATTGCATAATGTTAAATCTCGCAAAGAAAAACGTTTTCATATTGATGATACACCTACTGGTATTGATTTGGCTAAAGATTTGGTCGTTTCAAGAACTAGCCAAGATAATGCCGAAAATAATAAAGACTCTATATGTAGTCTTGCATTATCGGAGAAAATTTTATTGGTAGCTAGAGAATCTGGTGTTATAAATGAGTATAGCATACCGAATGTAGCTCTTAGGAATCGTCATAAAATTGGTTGTAAAATTGTTAAAATGTCCATCAATTGCAATTCAACGTAAGTTTTAGTTATTGAAAATTCTCATACGTTTATTGTTAATTTAAATCGTTATCAAATCGTTAATTATTATTATTTTGTAATTATTTAAAATTTTAACCTTTTGGCAGTTGAATTTGGTACTTTTTATTTTTCTAAACGTTGCCTTATTGCATATACATACATATGTATATTTTTAAAATTACAGACGAGCTGCTCTTATTGATTTAAATGGTGTTATGACACTTTTGGATTTGGATGATAATCGTGAAACTCAACTCAACTTTAGTCGTGTAGAACGTAAAGATGTTTGGGCCATTTGCTGGGCTAAAGATAATCCTCTCCTCTTGGCTTTAATGGAAAAAACACGCATGTATATATTTAGGGGTAACGATCCCGAGGAGCCTATTGCTTGTTCGGGTTATATATGTACTTTTGAGGATTTAGAAATAACTAGTGTCCTGTTAGACGATATTATAAGTGGCGAGGAAACACAAAATTCTCTTAGCCATATATTACAGTTAAAAGTTAAATCCCTAAGGGATACAGATGATTTATTGCAACATGTGGGTCTCGAAGATGCTAAACAATTCATTGAAGATAATCCTCATCCTCGTTTGTGGCGTCTATTAGCGGAGGCTGCTTTAAAAAAGCTAGATCTCGATACAGCTGAAAATGCCTTTGTTAGATGTTCGAATTATCAGGGTATACAATTGGTGAAACGTTTGCGTAATATACCTTCGGAAATGTTGCAAAAAGCAGAAATTTCTGCTTTTTATGGAGAATATGAAGAGGCAGAAAAATTGTATATTGATGGTGATCGAAGGGATTTGGCTATAAATTTACGCATAACTCTATGCGATTGGTTTCGAGTAGTTCAACTATATAGAATGGGTTCAGGTATATCTGATCAACAAATGGAAACAGCATGGAGACAAATTGGTCATCATTTTGCCAACTTAAGATCTTGGGAAAGTGCCAAGGAATATTATGATAAATCTCATGATATAGAAGGACTTATGGAGTCGTTGTATCATTTGGAACAATTTGAAGAATTAGAAAAATGTATAGATAAATTACCAGAGAAAAGTCCCTTGCTTTCGAAAATAGCCGAAATGTTAGCATCCGTAGGTATGTATATTGTACAGCTATTATAAAGAATTGTAATATTTGAATAAACCTTTTAAATTTTAGGTATGTGCTCTGAAGCTGTTAATGCATATTTAAAGCTTGGTGATCCCAAATCTGCCGTCAACACCTGTGTCAATCTAAGACAATGGGGTCAGGCCGTAGAGTTAGCGCAGAAATTTAAAATGCCCCAAGTCAGTGTTTTGTTAAGTAAACATGCCGCTCAACTTTTAAAAGATGGCCGCCTACCAGAAGCTATTGAATTACAAAAGAAAGCCGGTCGTTATTTAGATGCTGCACGTCTTATGACCAAATTGGCAGAACGGGAAATTGAAAAAAGTTCTAGTTTATTGCGTATAAAAAAACTCTACGTTTTGGCTGGTCTTTTGGCTGAACAACATTTAAAAAGTTTGGCTTCAAGTTCAAGTGAAACAAAACCCGCTTACAACATTGATCGCATTAGTATAATGGATACAATGACACCTGAAGATTCGGCTACCATAGAACGTATTTGGCATTGTGCTGAAGCTTATCATTTTATGCTCTTGGCTCAAAGGCAGTTACGCTTTGGTATTGTTCACAGTGCTGTTATAACAGCTTTGCGTTTGAGAGAATACGAGGATGTTTTAACAGCTGAAGATATCTACAGTCTTTTAGCTTTAGCAAGTTGTGCTGACAGATCTTTCGGTACTTGTTCTAAAGCTTTTATCAAATTAGAATCATTGGATAATTTGCCAGAAAAAAACCAAAGAGAATATGAAGAATTGGCGGTGAATATATTTTCGAAAAACGAACCTATCGATGATAAAGTAGATTTCATAACATGTTATTCATGCACAAATGCTGTAGCAGATTGGTAAGTACTTTACGTTAAAAATGTAAAAACTATATTAACAATTTTTATTTAAACAAAATTTACAAACTTATACCAAGTCTTTTATTAGTTTGTAAAAAGTTCGTTCGCTAAATAAAAAGCATTTTGACAAATTCTTCAATAGTTAATTAAACCAAAAAAAAAACCTTTTTAAAATATTTTATTTTTAAAGCTTACCAGCCTGTAATTATTGTGGAGCACGTTTTCCTCCTTGTATATCATCGGGAAAACCTATAACACAACCAACTGCTAATATTTGGATATGTGGAACTTGTCAACATTGTGCCTCTCCTATGGAAATAACACGACATCGCACTTGTCCTTTATGTCATAGTTTGATTTTATCAATGACTTTGGAAGTTTAAATTCAATTGCACTCGAATTAAATAAAATGGTCTCATTAAAACTGATTTTAAATAAAATGTTTTTTTTTTTTTTTTTGTTAAATAAAAATATTTTTTTTTTTTTACTTTAAAATTTGGTTGGAGGAGTATTATAGTCTCAAATTTCCAGGTTATCAAACGGGGACTCAATGTCCCTAAACGACCTATACCTTCATATAGGAAGCAGGAACTTGAATCTATATATATATTCCAAAACAAAAATTCAAAGGAGGTAAAACGAAAGCATGTGGTCAATGAATCAACACCAACAAACTGTAAATCGGTACAGTTATGTGACGCGCAAATATTAACCAATGCGAGTGAGCCGAAAGCACTCAAAAGCCGACAAACACGGCCTGATTGCCCTTAAGCGATAATGGCAATGACGCATGAGATGCTTGCTAACCAGGAGACGTTTAGCGACTGGAAAATAAAGTTATAATTGTTAAGAAAGAATTGTTAATGCAAGTTTCTTAAGGAAATTCGAGTTACCTATTTTGACAGACTAAGGACCGGGTTGTTGTAACCAATTAAAGAAAATATTTACTTTTTTCTTGAAAGAAGTTTATTCTTGAACTTTTTGAAATATATATTTTTTTTTGTAACTTGTCGACTTTTTCCGACTATTACCGATTTTTCCGAGTATTTTCATGATATCTGCGTGAGAAAAAAGCTTTCATATTTATTTCGGCAATTTTTTACAAACAATTTAGAAAAATTACCCAAATGAGACTTTTTCGCTTTTTCGATTTTTCCTACTATTTTCGACATCTTTCGAATTTTTGATTTTTTCGACTATTTTCGATTTTTTCCGACTTTTCGATTTTTTCGACTATTTTTGTTCTTTTCCGATTTTTTTTTTTTTTTTTTTTCTTTGTGAATTTTCGACTTTTTTCGGCTATTTTCGACTTTTTGCTTTTTTCCGACTATTTTTGACTATTATCGACTTTTCGACTATCTGGCAACAAGAATTTTCAAAATAAATACTCGATTTCGTCTTTTTCCAACAAAAAATCGATTGTTCGATTATTCGAAACTCGATTTGATAAACCCTAGTAAATACGGTCGCCAGAGACCTGCGCCGAACAATGTTCGCAGCGGCGGCGGTTCTGGAAAAACCTCCGTATGCTATGCTCCGCCGGCTTAAAGCCGCTCGCCGCAGGTCTCTGATAGTAGCACTTCAATAAACAAACATTTAACAACTCTGCTTTAATGGTCTACAGCTGATTGTTTTTTTTTTTTTTTGTTTCACCGTTTGTGAAAAAAATACACACTTTTTTAAAGAATATATAAAAATTATGAAAAAATACAAATATGAAGGTAAATAATAAAAAATGTATAATTAAAACATAATGGAACTTTAAAAATATTATTTCAGCGCATAAGTGAAAAGAAATTAGAAGCCTTTGCCGTGGGTACCATGGGCAAAAGGCAATTGTCCAAAAAAGAATTGGAAGAGCAAAAGAAAAAAGATGATGAAGCGGCAGCGGCACATGTAAGTGAAATTCATATATATAAAAAATAGTAAAAATAATTAATTTTTTATAATCTTAAGGTTTTTAAAGAATTTGTGGAAACATTTCAAGATACGCCCTCAGCCTCGTCCAAAATTTGGGTAAAAGCCGGTACTTATGATGCGGGTTCTAGAAGTAAGTATGGTAAAATCCCAAGGGAAAAATTATAATTATTACTTAAATAATTATTATAGAGGAAGACAGTCGTGAAAAGGGTAAAATATATAAACCCTCCTCTAAATTGGATGATAAATCAGCGGCAGAAAAGGCCCAGGAATATGCTAAGATGTTGGCTTCGGATCTTAAGAAAGATTCAATTAGTTCGAAAAAGAAAAGCCAAGAAAAAAAGAAAAGTAATTTGGAACTTTTCAAAGAGGAATTGCGTCAAATCCAAGAGGAACGTGAAGAACGTCATAAGTACAAACATATGGTACAGAACGCCGTGATTCAGCCCAACTCACAGCCCACACACTCTAATGCGGATCAGCCACATCATCACCATCATCATCCACCGGAAGAACGTACAGGATCTCATGATACAGGTGATCCAAATACCACGAATTTGTATTTGGCCAATTTGAGTCCCAAGGTGAGTTAATAAAACTATTGAAAAGAACTTTAAGACAATAGCACTTTTTCAGATCTCTGAACAACAATTAATGGAAATTTTTGGTCGCTATGGTCCCTTGGCAAGTATTAAAATTATGTGGCCACGTTCTGAAGAGGAGAAAATGCGTGAACGTAATTGCGGTTTTGTGGCCTATATGAGTCGCAAAGATGCCGAGAGAGCTTTGAAAACGCTTAATGGACGTTTTATTATGGGCTATGTTATGCGTTTGGGTTGGGGCAAAGCTGTGCCTATACTAAATCAACCCATATTTATACCACCACCTCTATTAGAACTCACAATGCCACCGCCACCATCTGGTCTACCATTTAATGCTCAACCACCACCTTCTGAAGTAGATAAAGTACCCAAAAAGAATTACAAAGAGTACACAACAGAAGAAGAAAAAGAAAATATGGAAAAGGTATTTAAAAACAATAAAATTTTTAATTTTTTAATAAAATAATGAATTTCTTTTTGAAAAGGTTTTAAAGAAAAGTGTCGTCAAAGTTATAATACCAACAGAAAAGTAAGACAAATTGACAAATATAAAGATATTTTATTTATTTTTATAATCCTTTCTTGTGTTTTGTGCTTTAGATCTGTTCTCCATATAATACATCGCATGATAGAATTTGTTATACGTGAAGGCCCCATGTTCGAGGCTTTGATAATGAGTCGTGAAATTGAAAACCCTTTGTTTTCTTTCCTTTTTGACAACGAGAGTCCTGCTCATATTTATTACCGTTGGAAATTGTTTTCTTTGCTACAAGGTGATACACCTAATGAATGGAATGAAAAGGAATTTCGCATGTTTAAAGATGGTCCTATATGGAAACCTCCAATAGCCAACTTTTACACACAGGGAATGCCTGATGAATTGGTTATCGATCCAGACGCACCAGAAGCTCACAAAGGGGCACTTTCAACGGCGTAAGTTTAAAAATATGAAGAAACAATTTGGTGAATAATTTAATGTCAATATTACTGTAGACAACGAGATCGTTTAGAAGATCTTATTCATTATTTAACACCCGAACGCACTAAAATTGGTGATGCCATGATCTTTTGCATCGAACATGCTGATGCCGCCGATGAAATATGTGAATGTATAGCAGAATCTTTGGCGAACCCAGCCACTTTAGCCTCGAGAAAAATTGCTCGTTTATATTTGATTTCGGATATCCTGCACAATTGTACTGTAAAAGTATCAAATGTTTCGTTCTTTAGAAAAGCGTAAGTTCAATTTAATTTTCACACAAGAAATTTGTTTTAAGACTATTGATTTTTTCCATTTACATTTCAGTATTGAAAAGCATTTATTGGATATCTTTGAGAATCTACACACATTCTTTAATAATATTGAAAGTCGTCTAAAGGCTGAAGGTTTCAAGACTAGAGTTTTAAATGTTTTAAAAGCATGGGATGATTGGGCTGTTTATTCGAAAGACTTTTTAGCACAGTTACGTTCTATATTCTTAGGCAAACAGGTAAATTAGGAAATTCAAAATTTTTACAAACAAATGAAATAAAAATAACACATATTTTATAGTATCAACAGCCGGTTACACCACCACCAGCAGAAGAAGTTAAAGAGGTAGAGGAAGAAGAGGATATTGATGGAGCTCCTTTGTCGGGTGATGAAAAAGATGATGAAGATTTAGATGGTGTACCTTTGGATGGTGCTGCTTTATTAAAGGGTGTACTAATGCGTGGTTTGCCAGATACCCAAAAAACTACACCAAGACGCAGTCAAGATGTTAGTCGTGATGCTGATTATAATGATGATATAGATGGCATACCATGTAGGTTTTTAATGTATTTTATTACAATATAAAAATAATTGTTTTCTTTATTTTCTTTGCAGTGGATGACGATATTGATGGCGTTCCTTTGGAAAAGGATCAACAAGATTTAAGTGAAGTTGGCGGCGGTAGAACATCCACGAAAGCACGTGCTTTTATACCCTCTAAATGGGAAACTATAGACCCCGAACAGGTAGAGGCACAAGCGGTTACCACTAGCAAATGGGATACATTAGATGCTCCAGAAGCTCCAAAATTCTATAATCACTCTAGCGATGATGACGACGAGGATAATGATAATCTTAGTTTTGATGAAATTAAACGTAAAAAATTACGTGAAATTGAAGTTAAGACAATGCAATATCAAGATGCCTTAGAAACAGGAGAGATTGAACTTAAACCTGGTTTAACGTTAGCCGAACAAGTGGAACATTATCGCAAACGTTTAATGAAAAAAGTGAGTAAAATTATTGCCTAAATAAACATAAAATTGTTTTTATAAATTTTCTTTCTTATAGGATGCTATTAGCGATGCTGTTGATTCTCCTTTAAGTTATATGCACAACAAAGAATCTAGCCCTGATAGTCCGAAAAAATCTCGTCATCGTAAACGTTCGCCCTCGCCCGTTCAACATTTTAGTAGTAGTTCTCGCTCCAGTCCTGCACGCAGTTCACGCAAACGTTCTGCCTCACCCTACAAATCTAGTAATAGTAGTAGTAGGCGCGAGCGTTCTCCCACCTCAAGTAGTCGTGACAGTAGCAAATATAGCAAGCGACATCGCTCACGTAGTCTTTCACCCTCACCACCACATCCACTAGAGAGAACTACTTATTTGTCAAAATCAACGCGTTATGATAGTCCTCATTCGTCTTCATCGAGATCGAAAAGGTTTGGATATTTAAACAAATAAATGTTTTCTTAGAAAATAACTAAATTCTTTTCAGATCTCCTTCACCCAGCTATACACGTTCCTCTAAACGCGATTTAGAACGTGATTCATATTCCAGCAGTGCTCGCAATGAAAAGCATAAACACAAACATAAACATTAATTGGTAAATGAAAATTTTATAAGACATTTTTTTTTAATTAAAAACGAGAATTACATTATGATTATAGAGATTCAATAAAAACACAAATTGTGTTTTTTATTACTTTTCTTCTGAAATTTATTTTCAAGAATAAAATTGATACAAAATATAAAAAAAACAACTTAAATATTTATATGATCATTTTCCATAAGTATGTTTTATATCATGGTTTTTATATATTAAAATTATAAATTAGGTAGGTTTTTGTTTAGGCTGCAACCATATTAAAAAAAAAATTCTTTTGTTGTACAATTTCACATAATAATACTCTTAAATTATAAAGGAGAGGAGGAAATAAATGTAAAGAAATTGTTTTATATGGGTCAGGGGTAGAGCGATAGATTTAAATTATATATTAGAGGGTTTAACATAATTTGCCAGTTCCTTTATAGAATTTACTATCAACTTTCACCACATATCACATCAACTGCATTCGAAAAAATATTAGAATTCCGTTTAAAATAATTTAAACATTATTGATTTCGGTTTCTTGTTTATACACCTCAATGATGTCCTCTATGATTTCCCAGTGTTTATCTTTGCTTATGTCGGAAACAAAGGGCTGTAATTTTAAGAAACGGGGGAAAGAAAACATTATATAAATTATTTCCTTAATATTTAGAATTATATTTTTATTAAACTCACCGTATACCACATTGATTGATCATCAGACTCATCGGTTAGTGGCACTTGTATGCCATAGGTTTGTAAAGCTAAGGATAAACAACAAATGGCAATGTGTGTAGGTTTGTGATTAAGTATTTTAGCTGAATGATGAAAATCTTGTAGGAATGATGCTGCTGTTTTAGCTATGGGCACCGACGACCAAACATTGCTGCCCAACCAGTCTTGTAATGTTTTCATGTAGTAAAGTAAAAACTAATTGGAAAGAAAACAAAATATTTATGTAAAACATATGGATAACGATTTGCTTAAATTTGCTTAAATAATTGTTTTACTTGATATCTTACCTTATGTGGATGTTCAATATTTAAATCAAACTTCAAAGTACGAGCTATTAATAATTCAGCTTGTACGATAGCATCACGCATTGACCAATATTCATCGCCTAGCTCTAGAGGAGATGCTCCACGATTAAGAGTACTGTGAGCAACATTTATAACATCACGTATTTTAACCGGATCATCTTTGATTTTCCCAGCCAAATAAAGTGACGAAGCAGCAATTAGCTAAAACAATAAAAATTTCGAAAAAAAAATATAAAACTATATACCTATGTATATAATGTTCATAACTTAAAAACATAATACGGTATATGATTAACATATGGAAAAACTCTAAATATCGATTAATTTATACATGTATTTATTTCATCCATATGTTATAAAGTATTTTACCCACTTCAGGCAAATTGTACAGTATATACATATGCATGAATATAGCTAAATAGATAAAATTGTCTATCAACAACTAATTGATTAGAAATTTTAAACAAAACTTGTTGCCATTTAAATTGTATGTGTGTATTCAAAAAATGAATTTAAATTTATATTCAAAAAAACTCTAGTACTTACATATTCATCATAATCTGTTGTTTCGACTTCTCTAAAGAAACGATGATAAATTATAGCAGCACTGGCTGATGTCAATGGTTTTATTTGTAATTTAATTGCACATTCAAATAGAAAACGTGCCACAACACCAGGTTTGTCAATTTTTCTATAACAATAAATTTTTACATCAAGAAATTATTATTATTTGTTTAAAAATAAATAATTAAGTAATTTTTAATACCTGTAATCTGTTGGTTTAACTTTTTGTAATTTATTTTCTTGTGCTCGATTTTGTAAAGATAAAACATCAACAATATTTTTCATATTGGTTGTACTATTTAATGGTCTCAACCGGAATATGTATGAATTTTTAAAATTTGTTGTAGGTGTTTGAAAACAAGTCAAACTTCCTTACACGTGGAGGTTTTTGTTTGAGATTTCAAGTAATAAAACAACACAATCTAAGGTGAAAATGAAAAAAGTGAAATTATTAATTAGCTGACAAGTATTAACCGGATTGTATTTAGTCAAATATTAGCTGATCCCCACCCTGTTTGCAAAATATAAGAAAAAAAAACTGTAGACATAAAATTTTATTTTAAGCAATCAAAATTAGGGTCAATCAACTTGGATCTTTTTTGCTCAACTTTTTCCATTGAAAATTTTAACACAAATATTATTTTAACACAAATATGTAGTGTTTTTAGTTGACTTTTAATAAATATTAAAGAAAACATGTTTAACTTACATTTTAATTTATAATTAATTATAATAGTCTGCTTGTTAAGAGAAATTGTATATGAAAAATTAAAAAAATGTGTATCTTTCCCGAATGCAAGTAAACTAAACAAATTGCACGAGATGTATTTGAAGAAACATGCGGCGAAAGATTTTAGCGGTGGCGCCGGCTTTTCTAAAAATTGTCGTCGGCGTTTGAAAATTAGCCGGCTGAAAATGGACATAATAACAATTTTTTATTTCCTAGTTTTCGAACATTGTTTCTAGGGTTTATTAAATCGACTTTCGAATAATCGAACAATCGACTTTTTGTTGTAAAATGTCGAAAAGTCAAAATCGACCTTTTGATTTGAAAATTGTCGATAAATCGACTTTCTTGATGCAAAAATCGAAATAAGTCGAAAAGTCGAAAATAATTGAAAAAAAAAACGGAAAAAGTCAAAAATAGTCGGAAAAATCGAAAATAGTCGAAAAAAGTCGAAAATAGGTGGAAAAATGATGCTTTGACAACTTGAAAACTTCAACGAAATTTATTTTTTCAAAAACATACAGTGGCTCACAGCCACTACTTCTTTTTGGAAAAGTACTT
>MINK01192233.1:0-15360 GCA_001735545.1 Phormia regina | reverse complement strand
TATATACTGAAAAATATCTTCTGATATTAAGCAAATGGGAGCTGATTACGACGTTTCGGATGAAAAATTTACATCTGCCCACCAGCAGTTTGACGAATACCTATCAGGAGTCAACTAAACATATTAAATATGTACTTGAATTGAAAAAGAGTAAAAATTAGAACAAGTGGTATTAAAAACGAAATCTACTTAATTCCATTTCATATAAAATTAATTTTTATACAAAATTTTATTTGTAAATACCTTTGTTCAATTTAAATCGTTTTTCCTTTTTCAAATACATAAATACAGATGTTCTAATATATTGCTACATTAATATAAAATTTATTTATATTTTTCATAATTTTAAATCATAAATTTATTAATATTAAAGTGCTAAAATTCATTTTTCAACTGACAATAAAATAGATTTAAGCTGAATTATAAATGAGTAATAAATATAAATAAAAATTCTTGTTGATACAATCAATTTGTATAAAAATCATTAATAAAAAAAAACAGATATTAAATTAAGTTTTGATTACCATAGAAATTTATAGAATTGAAAAATAAATTATTACAGTTAATAAATAAAATTACATATAAATATTATTTAAGTTTAAAATAGTTCAGTTAAATATTAAATTTAACTTAATTTTCCATAATTGTAAATAACGTGGGATTTCAAATGTTCACAGTGAAATAAAATATATTTAAAGGGAATATCACAATTGAATATAATAACCTTGACATTTTAAAAGAGAATAAGTTAATATTAATGCCAAACAAATTATGGTGAAAACATTACAATAAAAAAATATAAAATAATAATTAAAAGCAACAAATTCTGGGATAACAAAAGTGTATAATAATATTAGTTATTTAAATAAACTTGAGCGGGTAGGGTTTTAAATAACTTGTTTTATTAAACAATTTGTATTGATTTAAATTATAGGGAAAATATTATTAAAAATTAAGACTTATTTTATTGGAAGAAGAAAAAAAATCAGCTTTTGTTTGAAATCTAATTTATTTGATTAAAATATAAAGTTTATTGTAAAAGTGCACATACAATTGTTTATGTAAATATATACAATTCCATGTCAAAGACATAATACTTTTTTAGTTAAGAAAAATATGAAAAGTATCTGTCAGCATTAATCTCAAAAAAAAAAAAAATTCCAAGTAAATAAAAGTCTTGCGGGCATTTACGGCATATTTTGAAGAGTTCTTTAAAATATGATTTGTTTATGTTTTATCTTGTGTGGTTGTTTGTAACTCTTCGGTATTTCTTATTAGATACATACATATATATGTATTTATGTATATACAACATAATTTCAATATTGAAATTGTTTTAGCAATGAAATACATACACAAACAATCATCAAAATCTAACAAATAAATACTTTCACATACAAAAAAAAAAAAAAAAAAAAAAAAAAAAAAAAAAAAAAAAAATAATAAAACCCTACAGTTCTAAGCTATATACTCATACATTAACAAGACACTGTCACCTTTGTAATGCAACACCACATTAATTTTCACTTTTCTATCTCCTAGTAATCTACAATGTATAATGATATCTCATTAGTGGTTATCCCCAATGTTTAGTAAAATCACAAGCTGCCAAAACTACATGGAAATTTATTAACTATTTAAACAGAACAGATATATATACACAGCTAAGTTTACATATAAACAAATGTAAAGCAACAAATAAATTCATATCATAACCTTGGTTTTTATTATTATTTTTTAGGCAAAATTCCAAATATTTCAACTACAACAGTCATCCATACACTTATAAATCTCTCATACTTTTTCTTTTTATATCTTTTATAATGTTTATTGAATTTATATGGCAATGTAAAAAAGAAAAAAAATCGAAAATATTTCAAAAATGTGTTCAGTTAACAGGAAAAACAAAAACAAAAATATAAGAGTAAAATAAGCCGAAATGGAATAGAAAACATAAAATCCAAACCCAGCATTTTTTTTAACAAATTTCTAAAAGGTAAATTTTATTTAAGTTTTTTTGGTTTTCATTTCTTTAAATTAAATAAAATACCCTACTAATGGTGTAAGTAAAAAAATTGTTTGTCAAAAACTTCGTTTAAGTTTAAAAACAAAAAATGAACAAGCTTTTTCTATAAAAAATATTTATTTTTTTGTAGCGTTTCGAAAATTTAATGCATTGATTATCTTAACTTTAAATGTTGCAAGTAATGAAGGCTGGCTATAATTGCAATAGAAGACATTGTTTTTGGAAAATAATAAATGTTTGTTGCAATATGTTTATTAGGAATGTCGAAGAATGAGTTAAAATTGTCGAATTCTTTTTAAATTTCCATAAGGATGCCAGAGTTCTGTTTCTCAAACCAAGTAATACTAAAAACAATTTTTGGAAATAAATATCTAACTTCTGATAGGCTGATTTCCGTGAAATTTGCTTTTGGACATACCAGAGGAGTACATAATGTTAAGTATGGAAGATAGACCAAACAGACCCCTTAGAGGCGATGCTATGATGTCTCAAAGTAGTGTACCTCCGACCTAAAAAATTGTAATAGCTTGCCCAATTTTCATATATTTCGATTTCAAATATGTTATTTATTATATTATTTTATTTTCATATCATTTTAGACACTGCTAGGACCCACAAAAAATATGAATTTCCTATTAATATCTTATAGTTTTTGAGTTATTTGCGCTTGAAATTTTAAGCAGGGTATACTGGGGAGCATCCATGGCCTTTTTGTTTAATATTTAACGATATCAATAAATTTTCTTTAGTAATAAAAACCTTGATATATTGGCTTATATTTAAGCCGTTTTGAGACTGACTATTTTCGTATTAAATTATTATTTATTTTTTTTTTAAGAATTTGTTGTCACCCAAAACGTCAAAAAAACCCTATGCCATGGGGTAAATGCGCCAAGTGATGAGGGCATAATTGTTTTCCTATATAAGATGGTTTTTATACACTACACCACCATAAGTGGTTTGCAGAGAAAAATCTTTCCACTCCCACCTTAAAGTATAACGTTCGACTCAAAATCGTACGATTTAACCATGTCCGTCCGTCTGTAAAGCTTCTGAGCAAAGTAGAGGTCAAAATTTTAGAGATAATTTCATGAAATTTGGTACATATAACTTTTTTGCATAAGGACGAATCCTATACATTTTGGTCATGATCGGCCCATTATTTCAACTAGTCCGCATACAAATGTTCTCCCAGAATTGAGTTTTAGTACTCAAAATTATCTTAAAAATTGAACTATTTTAATGCAATTTAACACAAAGTTTTATATAAGGAAAAATCCGTGTGCCAAATTTTCATGAAGATCGGTCCATAATTTACCATAGCTCCCATGTGAACCCCTCTTTCGAAAAATACTTTAACGTGTATAAATCCCATAAAAAAGGTTTATATCAATTTAATATTCGACACAAATAACATTTTTATAAGTATAAATACTTGACACTAGCTCTACACCAATTTTGATACTCAGGATCAATGGTATCATATGGCATACAGCATTTAAAAAAACACTCAAAAATTAATATGTTTAATTGAAGTTTATATAATATAAATTTGGGTTATAAAATCCCTTGTACAGTAAAAGATCTACTGATAGTAAGTGCTTCGTATCTGTTTCCAACGTTCCTGTAGGATAAGTTAAATCGGCTCACTAGCAGTTTCATAAATGTTCCCCAGGTGGAGTATTGCGCACAAGTGATAATTTTTTTCACTCTTTGAAGGGATTTATTAAACAGTGTTGCCAGTGTAGCCTTTTTACGGCTAAATCTAGCCTTTTTTGCTGTTAGCCTCAAAATTTTCATTTTAGCTTCTAGCTTTTTTTCCAGCCTTTTTTAATCTTAACTTAGCTTTAAAAAGGCTAAAAATTTTTAAATTTTATTTTTTAAAAAATCATAAATTTCATAATTTATGTGTATTAATTCGCACAAAAGGTCGAAATTATTTATATTTAAGGAAATTTTTTTCCTGCAGCGCTTAATTCCACTAACAAACTTAATTGCTCTTATAAAATATTTATGTTATATTTGCAAAATCACTAATATATATTTAGAAATATAAAAAACCAATAAAACTTTATATTAGCTATTTTTCTGGCTTTATTTTTTTGGCCTTTTCAGTTTTTTTAAGCCCAATTTAGCTTTCTTTTTCTCAAGCCTTGGCAACTCTGTTATTAAAACATATGTTGCAAATTCTTGTACTATAGTATCAGGCTTTTAACACAATAAAGAATCGTTGATCAAAAAATGTTAAAGTTATTACTGAAAATACCCACAGAGAAATATTTAGAAGAGTATTTACATTAAGATTATAAGAAAGATATTATAATATGTTTTTTATATTTACATAAAACTTATTTGTAGTGATGTTTTGAAGAAATGGTTATATGGGAGTTACGTTCAATTGTGGAGCGATCACAACCAATTCCAATAGACTTCATCCTTGAAGTATCAAAGTCCTCAGAATCACTTCTGAGTCATTTTAACCAACATAAAGCTTGTGCCCAAAGTATAGATCGGAATTTTAAAGATGATTTGGTATGATTTTGTTTTTGCACAGGGACAAAACCTCTTGATTTTGATCATTATCGGCCTATTGCTTTGCCCAACCCCCTTAAAAATATCATCCCGAAATAGAGCTTTAATTCTCACAAATGGAAATATTTTATTGAAATTTAACACAAATATTTTTTATGTAAACGATCACAACTAATTTCAATAGGCTTTATCCTACGAAATTTCATTGAATGATCTTCTAGAAGCTTAATACTTATGAATACGAACCACATGTCCCAGAATTAGTGTTATACGAAAATTTATACGTAAATTTGTCTCATATACATATAATCTTCAGTGATAATACTTTGTAAAATTGATTCTAAGTGGTATAGTTCTTAGAGGTTCTATGTTAAAATATGAGACTTCAAATAATCACAACGTGCCAACTCGAAAATTTTTATTTTTAAATCATATTATGAATGATCTTCTCTAGAACTTTGATATATACCTGAAAGAGTTAACTTCCGACCTACTTGATTTCTATGCACAGAAAAAACCAATTATGAAATTGCTTATATTAATTAATTTTTAATTAATCTTGCTTCAGTTATCAAATTGATAATATTAATAACTACAATAAATGATTTTAATATTATTGTTTTTTCTTATGTAGATATAAGGATCTAAAAATTATTGAAAATTTACTTAAATCTTATTTTATTTCTATGTTTTTTTTAGAAAAAAAATTTCTTCATATTTCTTAAGAGAATTGACTGCTCATAATAAAAATTAGTTAAAAATTTTATTAAAATTTAATTTGAAATATTCTTTGCTGTGTAGGCATTTCTGAAATTTAAAAAAAAACCCAAATGTCCTTAAGAAAAGAATGTCCTTTTAATTAAGTTTAAATATTTTTAAAACCTCTATAAATAAATATTGGTTTTACAAATATTACTATCAAATTCCTTACACGAATTGCGTTACAAACAATATGAACGAATTCTATTTCATCCATTTAAATAGTAAAGGATAAAAATAAAAAAATAAAAATGTTTTGAGTTGTTGTTAAACTTTTAAACAAAAAGCATATTGTTCACATTCAATGCTGGCGTAACATTATTTTGTACAAAATATTTTTTGCCTTTTGCTTGTATTTATTTTCGATTTTTTTTTTTTTTTATTTCTTTGATGCATTTTGTTTGTTTTGAATCATGCTTTTGGCACTGATCCATATAGTGCTGATTTGCTAAAAAAAATCACTTAATATTTTTTCTATTTTGTATTTATATTTCTTTTTTTTTTTAGAAAATAAAACTACAAATTTAGCATATCCTTGTTTAAACTGCAGTCACTGTGTACATGTGCATTGACATTTTTCGCGATTTAACACTTTTGCAATATTAGTTGTAGCTGATTTTTTTTTTTTTTTTTGCTATCCAAAAAATAGCTGTGTTGACAAAAAAGAAATTGAGTTTAATTTTTTTATTTTTTTTATTTTTACATTTTTTTTTTAGTTTAAGCTTTAAATAAAAGGTATTAAAAATATATATATTTTAATATTTATAGAAAGATACAATAAAAATAGTGTTATTTTTATATGATTTCAAACTTTTATTAAAAAATAAATATTTAATAGCAAAAATATTTAAAATTTAAAAAAAAAAATATTAAAACAAATTTTTACTCCTTATTCACAAAGAACTTTTTAATTTCAAAATTTTAGAAAATATTCATAATTATTTATTTGAAATTTGTTTGTGAATATTTTAAAAATATGTTCTTTTATAGCAATGTTATCTTTACATATAGTATTTACTAAAATTAAATCATTTTTTTTAACAAGATAAAAGTAATTTAAAATTTCTTTGATTTTTTTGTTTTTGTTTAATAAAATCTTTCTAATTATTATTTTTCTTCTATCCCAAGACAAAGTAAACATTAATACCTAAAAAAAACTGGTTCAAAAAAAAAAAAAAAAAAAAAAAAAATCCTCAATATATATATTTATACTGCCGATATACAAACGAAAAAAATCTTTGTCATTATGTCCAAAAACGTTGCTGTTATGAGTAAACTATGAAAAAATGCATTATCACGTTTAATTTTTTTTACTAATATTTTTTATTTTTCATTTCACTTCATGGGGTACATCATAAGTAAGTACTAGGAAATTTTAATTAAAATTTTTCGTTTGAAACTCATTCTAAACAGAAACTCACACACACACATATACATACACAAACACATATTATAAATAAAGCAAAGAATTTTGCAGCACATAATAATCCTATAGAGAAAGTATAGTTTTTTTTTTCTCCTTTATAGATTTATGTTTTCATTAATATAAAAGCAACAAACACTAACTATAGACATTTTATGTTTATTAGACTTTGTTTTCGGAAAGAAAAAAAAAAGGAAGAGTAATAATAATATGACAGAATATACATAAAAGATTATGATGTTGTCAAAAGGAGGAAAATGTGTATTGAAAAATTAATCAAAGGATTTTAAAAATTATATTAAATCATTAAATATTACTTTTTTTATCGATACTTGCATAGTGTTTTAGGGATTATAGGTAACTTTTGGTGCTGATTAATTTATTAATCATTAATTTCCTTTTTCTTATATAAAGTTTTCTCTCACAGTTACTCTGAATTCTACTACTTAGCTATTCTATAACCAAATATAATTTGCAAACCATTAATTGTTAATTTGTTTCTTTGCAATTTGGATAAAATTACTTAAAAGACGAAAGATATCATTTTTTTCATAAAAATGGAAAAATATCAGGGTTCGAAGATAACATTTATTTTTAACAATTATTTTTTTTATTTAATAAAAACGAAATATTCGATAACTGATTCAAATATACTGTTTTGATCATTATAAACTCATTCATTTTGATCGTTATGAAATGCTATTCATAAAATGCTACAATTATTATACCCTACACCACAGGTGGAGAGGTTATTATGCGTTTGTAAGTATGTTTTTATCACCCTAAAATAATGGTCCAAGATCCAATCGACTTTCTGAATCGATTAAATAATGTCCATTCATCAGACCATCTGTTCGTTCATGTAGACTTTGTAATCACACTAAAAATAGTAATTTTGAACATCAATTAATGAAATTTGATTCACATGTTTCTTATAGTCCAGGGAAGAAGTATATTGAAATTGATCACGATCAATCCATTATTTTAATTTAAATAGAACAATATTTCAATGATAATTTTAACACATATAATTTTAAGTCTGTATACTAACTTTTACTTTTTTTCCTTTAAATGTATGATTTGATTCAAAAGCACCTACGATGTCTGTCCGTCTGTCCTTGAGGCAGTATATGTAAACCACTTGAACAAAGTCGAAATTATAAATTAATGAAATTTGATAATACACAAAAAAAATATATCAAATTTTATTTTTAATAAAATTTTTAACTAAATTTGTATTGGAGTTTAATTATATTATTTATTAATATAATTAATTTTCTAATTGGCTTAAATTTATATTTTAAATAAATTGGCAGTTCTTACAAAAAATATAAAGAAAATTTAAATTTTTTCTATAAAAATGTAGAAATAAAATAAATTTGACTAGTTTTTCAACAATTTTAAGCTCATTATGTCTTTTTAAAAAAAGCAGTAATAATAAAATCAATTATTTTAGTTATTAATATTATCATTTTGATGATTAGAGCAAAATCAATTAAAAATTAATTAATATTAGCAGTTTCGTAATTGAAGTAGATTTTTACTTTTTTCTGTGTACAAATATTTTTTTTTTCGGTTAGTACTTATAGAAATCACCTCGTAATATTCTAAATGTCCATAAATTACAAACTATCGGATTAATATTTGACACAAATAAGTTTTATATAAATAGAAATTAAAGATAAATTCAATCTTTGTATAAAACAACGGTTCCCAAATGGGGATCCGAGCCACACAAGGGTCATTCCTGGAGGGTTGCAAATATATATTGAAAAATATTTTTAAACACACATTTTTTATAAAAATATTATGTAGGCATTTTAAATAAAAATTTCAATTAAAGCCTGAATCTATTTAAAAATGGAAAGTTAATGTTATTTTTAAGTTTTTATACCAAAAAAGCACTAACAATCAAATGCCGTAAAACTGGTTCAAATATTTGATGGTAATCTTGATGATGTCTACTTTCATGAAGTGATATGTTCACATTTTCGACTATAAAATCCAAATTTTTGCGAAGTCCCCTGGATTTTTATTGAAAACTTTTATCAACATATTATAGCTTCCTAAACTGCATTCCATTTGCAGCTTCGTGCTATGGGATTTAGAAAATAGACTAAAGTCAAAACTTTAATATAAAGTGGGTGAAATGAGAGAGGATGTGTACCTTAGCCACTTGGGTTATTGGAATTTTTTCTATTCTAAAAACATCTCTGTGAAGATACCTTTTAGAAAAGTTAAAAATTTTTATATGTTTTTAAAAATAATTTTAATTTAGAGAAAAATAAGTATAAAAAAAAATCAAAAAAAAAAAAAAAAAAAAAAAAAAAAAAAAAAAAAAAAAAAAAAGCCATCAATGATTTTGAGTTCTAACTTTATTCAATAGAAAATTTGGTTTTTAATTTCAATATTTTTTCTATTCCGTCGGTTTTGCAATAGCGTCAATAATTTTTTAAAATATAGTCAATTCCATGCCCTTTTAGAATTTTAATCATGCAAAAATAATCTGTGAAATAAAATTATTAACATTTGCAGGAAGATTGAGACTCTGAAATTCTGAGTATACAAAACACTTATAACGCAAAGAAGTTTGTGGACCATAAAAAAACTACAACCCATATGTTCTATTTAATTTTGAACCAAAAGCTAAAATATTGCAAAATTTATCAGCTTATTGGTATCGTAAACTGTTTTCATCATCAAAAATTTTTATGTAGAATTCTTGTTGTTCCGTTAAAACAAAGAATCAATTTTTGGAGGTAAAGAATGATATTATATATGCTTTATAAGGCGTTCTTAAAAGATCTCATGGAACAAAAATAATGTATAAAATTTAAATAATATGTTTGTAATTATTTTATCATCACATAATATTTTATCTAATTTTTAAAGTTGTAGTGGGTCGTAATTCAACTGCAATGTCAAAAAGGGGTCGCGAAGCAAGATGTTGTGAGAACCCCTGGTATAAGGGGACAAAAGTGGTGACTAATACAAAAAAGGTCATATTAATAATTTAGTATTTTATTAATTATTAGCAGGCGCGGATTCAATTTGGGGGAGGAAAATAGAATGATTTTCTCAACTATTTCCTAAAAATTTTTGCTTTAGTATATAATTTTCATTAAGAACTTTCATTTTGGAGAGGGATTATTAGGTTACAAAAAAATAATAATAATTTGATTTAATTTTTAGCAAAAATATATATAATAGTAAAATGGATTCAAAATAATGTTTAATTCAGGACGGGTGTGGATCCAGCTCAAGCTTTTCGGCGAGGAAAATATAAAGATTTTCCTTAAATTTTATCATTTAATGCAGATTTTTCTCTAAGCGTTTCCATTTTGTGGAGGAAAATTTCCCTTTTTCCCTCTCCATGGAACCGCGCCTGATTCCGGAGAAGGTGTTATTAACACTTTAATGAACGTGGTATTAGTATATGTATTAGTAATTTAATTAATTTACAGAAGATATATATTTTTATATGGCAGGGCAAAAATGTCCGTTCGCTTATACATTTAGGTTAATTGGGTCGATAAGGCCCTTACTTCAGAAAATCGTATATCCTGATCGAGTTTTATTTTACCTATTCATTATTAAATAAAAATTGCATTGTTTACATTTCATTTTATATTGATTGAAAGTAAAAAGAGATTATAAAAACACAATAAAATTATCGTATTACTATATTCTTTTTTCGATAGATAATGTTGTTCTTTCTTTAAGAGGCATATATATGGAAAACATTTGCTAAGATGTTGCATAATTGACACTGTTGAAATTCCAATTTAATATAGCTCCAAAAATATATAAGATATATAGTTCATTCTAAAATTTTTTGTAGGATTTACCAAGGGCTTTATGGTCATATAAAATTCTTTCAGATTACGTAAGGAACAAAAAGTCGTTAGTGGTTAAATATCTTCTATGGAATTAGTACTCTATTTTGAGTCTACATAGCTCCTCTCCTGATTTGTATGACGGACACTGCATCTAAAATATTAGTAGTCTAAGCTACTCCTTTGAAATTTCAAATAAATTCAACATACCGATTAGAAGATTAATTTGAGAAAATATTAAATTATTCTGATGATACTGAAGAAAGTGCAGATGTTTATGATTATTTTTTCATTTATATTTTGAAAGACCTTTTTATTTTTATTTAAATTTACTCAATGTTTAACATTGACAGCTCCGTGCAATTAATCCAACAACATGACCAAGCTAGATGATTTTAATTGACATAATTTTGTATATTTTTATTCAGTACTCATATTTATTACAATAGTTTTAATTTCAAAATTCTATTAATGACCTCTTTTTGATATAGTAAGCATATCAATGACTACAAATATAATTGTGCTATGGAATTGACATCCCTAACATATATGTAGTCTGCTTGTGTCCTCAGGCCCCAAATAAAACCCTTTCCTAAATTTTTATAAATATATACAATGTTATGCAGTAAATAAATAAAAGAATCGTAATTTTTTTTATTCTACTACATGAACAGCGAAAGTTTTTGCAGGAAATTTGGGGCTGTCTTTATAGAACTCTTATAGTATGTTATATCTACTGTGTCATACTTATACCAATATACATTCAAAACATATTTTATTCTTTATTATGAAAATATTTGTCTTCTCTTGAACATACATATTTAGTTAATTGTTATATCAAACCAATAAATATTTTAGTTGTTTTAGGAAAAATATCAATCGGAAAAGTTAATTAACAACTTCAAATAAAATTAAAAAAATCATCTTTTTTTCAATTAATATATATTGATAATTAAACAACAAAACAACATTTAAAATAATACACACAGAGAAAAGCTGACCCCAATACTTGTAGCAAACGATATCATAGATCTCCTACCGTATAGTTCCTCTAAGATGGGCTTTTTGGAAATTCAAATGTGATAAAAATGGTAAAAACTGTTACCTAATATCTCTAAATCTAATACAAACAACTTAATAGTTATAATTTTTCATTTTAAAAATTTGGTCCTTTTAGAAAGAAAAATTGTGCTTTGATACTTTTTCGAATCAGTTAACAAGAAAATAAAATTTACATCATGTTGGTAGCTTGTCAAAAAATTACAAAACACAAATTTAGTACTCCTGGGAAATTTGATTGTTTAAGGAGTAAAAATCTTACCTATTTTGGTATTTTTTCATAAAACATTTTTTTTCAATTTTTTTGATGCTATAATTTTGCTATTCATGGGAATAAAAAATTTGTTATATTTGTGGCATAAATAAAGTACCAACAGGAATTAGAGAATAATATTTTAGTCAAATTTATACCAATAAAAATTAACTTTATGGTATTTTTTGTTTTTCTAATGATATTATGAATTCTTGTAGGATCCAAAAGAAATAATAGTACTTTTTGAACAATATTATATATAGAAATATGAAATTAAAGATATAAGAATTCAATAGAAGGACTTTGTGGTACTTTTTTTTCTTCTAAAGCTACTTTTTGAACAAAAATCACAATATTGGATTTTGTGATATTTTTTTATAATAAATAACATTGAAGCACGATTTTAAAGATACAAAGTAGTATGTAGTTGCAACTTCACAGGGGGACTTTGTAATACTTTTTGTTTTTCCAAAGGTCCTTTTTGAATTTTTTGTAATGAGAAAGAAACATAAAATTAAGTTGTGTTACTAAAGTAATTTAGAGTCCCTAAGAGAAAACTTTGTGGTATTAGTGTGTTCTTCTAATGGTACTTTTTGAATTTTCAATAATATTGAACTTAAAAGTAAGCATTTAAAAATATATGGTTCAAATGAATGAGAATTC
Source organism: Phormia regina (assembly GCA_001735545.1). NCBI lineage: Eukaryota > Metazoa > Arthropoda > Insecta > Diptera > Calliphoridae > Phormia > Phormia regina. The sequence continues at coordinate 2,809 of MINK01192233.1, read as the reverse complement.
ATATTAAATAACTTGTAGTAATGTGTGAACATTTCATAATATTTAATCTCGAAATAAGAACATTAATATTTACTTATGTATATGAGGTCCTAAATAAGCGAGAATCCACAAAAGGGGATTTTATAGTACTTTTTTGTAATATGAAAATAACTAATATCAAAACCTACTGAGTTATTCAAAAATATTTCCTAGTATAATTTAAAAGAAAATTTCTTTTCAATAAAAATCTCCATTTTTAAATATTTTGTGAAACATTTTGATCGAATCTAAATTATTTCTTTATATAATGAGTGAAAATATATTTTGTTAGAGTTTATTACATATAAATACTTTTTAATTTTGTGATCTTTTTTTAATACAAATAAATATTTTTTGGTCCATAAAATATTTATCTCTCAAAAATTTGTTGATGCGCCTCCAAATTTGTATTAAGCATAATAAACACCTACTATTTATGTCATGTTCAAGCTGTCCACACGATGTGGGTTAGCAAAATGTGTTTTGACAAAAGTGTCCCGTTTTCAATTATCAACGACATTTGATTTAAATTTATTATCCCAATCAATTATATTTATAGCCACTCTATATATTTAATATTTGTTTAAATTGCAATTTTCTTTATAAAAATACAAAAACCAAAAGTGAAATTTTTGCATAATTTTTAAAAAGTTCATAAAATTTTTGTATTGAATTTATTTTTAATGCTCCTCCTATTTTGTTATGTAAAATGAAAAAAATTAATTTCACGCAGTAATCCAAGCACTTCCATATGAAAATATGAATTGTTTACCAAATTTTGAGACTATCTACTAAGTTGTCTTTTCCGGGCACATAAAAAAGATATAGCGCAAAATACGCACAATTACAAGAATTATCAATACATATCCAAGATTTTGTATTCGGTTGAGGGGCGCATAGACCGCTCCCAAAAAACTGAAAAATTTTAAAAACCAAAAAAATTTGTCATCAATACTTTACTACCCTATAATTAGTTGTTGAAAGTCTGTACAACAACAAAAATGTATAAAGTCCAATTAGTTTACTTATGATAGCGTAATATAAAAAATTTTAAGGGCGTGAACAAAAACTTTTAAGTAGTTTTTATCAGTTTGTCTATATTCTTGAACTTTGAACAACAATCCTGATTAGAAAAAGAAACCTATTGTATTAAAATTTCGCACTATATTGCTTTCAAGTCTTGTGAGTTCAGATCTGTAACCAATTTGTTCAATATAGCATTACCATAAAACTTTTTATGGATTTCAGTCAGTTTCAGCCAGGTTAAACATTTTTGGCATTTACCCATATATCTTCAGGGACATTAGTGTTTCCTAACCTTTATTAAAGTCCATTTTAGCACCTTTTTTTCTCAAATCCTGGCAATATACAGTTAGGGACAAAACGATTTGTACACCTCATATATTTCGTATACCTTCAATAGTTTATAAAGAATTTTAAATTGTNNCTTAAGTTTTTACCATTCTTCTACAATTTTTATTCACGCGTTTACACTTTTTGATTTTACTTTATCATAAGTAAACTAATTAAACTTTGTACATAAATCCTGCACCATCTTTGTTAATGTGAAGACTTTCAGCAACTAAATACAGGGTCTTAAACTTATGATAATAAATTTCTTTGTTTTTTTTTTTTTTTTTTAATTTTCATTTTTTTGGGTGGGATCTGTGCGCTCCTCAACCAAATACAAAATTAGAGATAAGAATTTATTTCTGTTGTAATTATGCGTATTTTGCGATACAGCTCATTGATGTGCCCGAAATAGCCAACGTAGTAGACACTCCCAAAGTTTGGAAAACAGGACCGAAAATTTTTCAAAAAGTCAATTTTATATGGAATAGCTTGGAACTTAGTTTTTTTTTATAATTTTATATAATAAAATCGGAGGAGCATTAAAAATAAATTTAAAACAAACATTTTATGGACTTTTTGAAAATTATGCAAAAATTTCACTTTTTGTTTTTGTATTTTTATATAGAAAATTGCAATTTAAACAAATATTAGATATATAGATATAAGAGTGGCGATAAATATAATTGATCGTGATCATGAATTTAAGTCAAACGTCGTTGATAATAGAAAACGAGACACTTTTGTCAAAACACATTTTGCTAAGGCACATCGTGTGGGCAGCATGAAATTAACTATAATTGACATAATTAGTAGGTGTAGGAGGCGCATCAAAAATTTTGAGAGATAAACATTTAAGGACCAAAAATTATTTACTTGTGTTAAAAAGGATCACAAAATTAAAAAGCATTTCTATGTAATAAACTCACTAAAAGGAGAAATCGCGATTTTTATTGAAAAGAAAATTTTGTAAAATTTTACTAGGAAACCTTAAAATATGCATTAATACTATCAAACACTGAAAATATCATATTTTTTTAATAACTCAGTAGTTTTTGTTATTACGAGAAACATTACTAGAACTGTTCATAAACTAACAATTTGAAAAAAAGTATATTATATTATTATAACATTCGTACCCCTCACTTAAAATGATAAATGCGAATATATTCTACATCCATTCGATTCACTTTATATATACACAAAAGGATTATAATGTGCCATCAAAAATAATAATAATAATAATAATAATAATAATAATAATATATTTGAAGGCTAAAATCAAAAATGTTTATAATTGCAAATATATTTATTGAAGTTTCTGCTGAAAGAATACTAAGAATAGAAAATAGTACTCTTCCCTACAACAACAACATTTCTCTCTCTTCAAGTATAGGTGCCGTGTAAATTCAACACGCTTGTGAGAGAGTAAAAAAACACT
>MINK01192232.1:0-14912 GCA_001735545.1 Phormia regina | reverse complement strand
AAACTTGATATTGAAATGAAGAAAAATTCTGTTGAAATTAAAATTTTGTTTTGTTATTGCACAAACACATTCTAGAAGAAAATTGAGGTTTAAAAAGTGTTGCAAAAAGTAAATAGAGGTTAAAGTGGCAAAGTAGTTAAATAAATAACAGCTACTTGAGAAAAATGTCTTTGTAATACTAAATTGCTTAAAGATAGTTAATAATTCTTATACTATTTTTAATACAAGTGTCTTTAAATGTGCACAGGTTGTCAGCTTAACATTTGGGATTGCCAGATTGATTGAAGAATAATATATAAAAGATAGTTTATAAGTTTATTAAATAATAAAACAATAACTATAAATATTATTACATTTATGACAAGTTGTTGTTGTTTATAATTTATTATACTATGTTAAAAAAACCCATATAAACAGTACTGCCAAAATGAATTAATTTATTATATCACAGGTGTAAAAGGTAATGTATAAATAAAGTTATTATTTATAATTTCCTGTGTCTTCGAAAGCAAAAAAGTTGATAATTTTGTGGATTATTTAAAAAGTGAATGCAGAATTCAGTACATAAATGCCTCAAATTATGGGCCAAAAGTAAAAACAAATACCACGCACAAACAAGTATCGTAAGCATTTGTTTAATGTAAATTATTAAATATGAAAGTATGAAAGCCATACTTAGGCGAAAATTATATTTGTCGGATAAAGAATGTGACGGATATAAAAGATTGTCATAGCCGAATTTTGGCTCGATTATTGTTTTATTTATTTACTTATTTGTTTATTTTATTTATTATTTATTTATTTATTTATTTATTTATTTATTATTTATTTATTTATTTATTTATTTATTTATTTATTTATTTATTTATTTATTTAATTAATTGACTATTCATTTTAGCAAAATAATAATTAGAGTCTATACTTAGAGTTTACATTTGACAAATTATGTTTGAATTATACATAATTTTAATCCCATTCGATTATATGGAAACGTATGTCATAATAAGCATATAAAAAGCACGAAAAATTAATAAAAATTGCGTTTTTTTTATCAAGCAACGTTAAGAAAGATCTGTCAGATATAGAACGCTGACAATTTTGTTATAACGCTGCAATATTACTGACGAATTCAGTCTGCCTTACACAATTTAAGCCTAATAATTCATTGATATTTGAATAAAAATCTAGCAAGTTTAAACTTGAAGTAACGTTGGGTCTATAATAAAGTTTTTTGTCAAATTCTTATCAGGATAAACATTTATCACATGAACAAATTTATTTATATTATTTATTAAAGTGTTATAGTATAGCTATTAAAATATATCTTATGTAGACTCTACCTAAATAAAAGAAGTCAAAATATCAATGATGCCAAAAAAACTTTAGTTTAAAGTGTCAAATTCTTATCATGATCAAAAATTTATCGCATGCAGAACATATTTTTTTATTGTATTAAACGTTATGTTATAACTATTAAAGCAAAATATCTCATGTAGGTTATACGTAAACATAAGGACTCAAAATTTCAGTGATGCCAATAAAACTTTAAAGATTAAACAAAGAGACAATTAAACAGTTGTCATATTCTTTAATATTTCTATTAAATATTGAAATTTTAAAGCAATGTCTTGACAATTTTTTTAAATATTTTAGATTTTTCTGTCTCTCTCAAAAAAAATCCTTTATTATTTCTTTTATTACATTTTACACACTCTTTTGAGGTTTATTTTTCTCATTTTATACAACCATTATTATTTAATTTATTATAATGTTGACAAATTCAGTATTTTCTTACAAAACAGATTCACATTATTTTTAGGCTACAATAAATTGTAATTTATGTGTAAATTTTTCGCTATAATTTACACTCAAACAACAAGTAATTCTGTTTTTTTTTATTTAGCTGTTAACGAGTCAAATAAAAAATATATATAACAGGGAAAACAATTTTAAGTTTATAAAAGTATATACAAAAATACTAAATTGTAAAATAATAAAAATAAAGTATGAAAAGAAAAAAGTTCAACAAAACAAAAACCTAAATGACACGTCAGCCAGACGTGATGGCGCTGTAAATGAAAATATACGGTTACGCCAAAAAAAAGTTTCAGTTTTATTGTTAAAATTTTCTTTTTTTTAGAAAGAACTTATATTTATAATAAAAATAAATTATTTAAGAAAAAAAGAAAAGAAAACATGAATTGTTACATATGGGCATAAAAATGTATTAAAATTATTTATGCGAAATTTTTAAATAAAAAAAGAAATTTTTTTAAGTAAAAAATTTTAAAATAAATAATCAGTATTTAAATTAAAAATTTCCATATAAAATGAAAATGATTTGTATTTGTGTTGCACTAAAAAACTTGAGTTTAATTTAACAATAACAATTTTTAATATGAATCTTTTTATTATATATAACATAGTGTTTACATTAGACAATTTCTTTATCAAGATAAACATAAAAATTGTTGCCAATTTTTGGAAGCTGTTAACAGTTGCACAAAATAAAAATATGGCGACTGTTATATTAAAAAATAATAATTTGCTGTTAAACTATATGTCAGACTAATATTAACATTGGTCTTGATAATAATTGATTCTGTGTAGACACTATGTTACAGCATTATTGAATATCAGGATTAAAAATCTCTTATTTAAAGCTGAAATAAATCATTATAATTATGAAATAAAACCTCAAAAGATCAAAAAATCTACAAATCTTAAAACAAAACGCATAACATTAACCCAAATTATTCACAATCAGGAAATAAAACAACAAGAACTTTAATCAAAATATATATAAAATCACAATTACAAATCAAATTATAAAAAAACACTTTGATTACTTAAAGTGAAATTTGCCAAGAGTCAAAAACTGTATGCAAAAATATATTAAAACCTTTAAACAATAGTCTTATGAGTTTTTTGACGTTTAATGCGTGGTCGTGAATAAACTCAAAGATTTAAAAATAATAATAAAAAAAATCCAAACATGCAATTCATGCAAGTGTCATGCATGATTGATGAAAATGAGTTTTAAGAAAAAACAACAACAGAGGGGACAGGAAGAGAGAGAGAGAGAGGAGAAATAGAGAAATAAAAAAGGAAACGTGATTATTATTGTGAGATTTGATTTGTTATGAAATAAGTACAATAACAAAAAACCACTTAAGCAAAATAAACAAACTGTAAACACAATTAAAGCGTTAGCGTTAATTAAATGAAATAATTTAAAAGAAACTAAAAATTTTAAATTAAAAAATTTTTTTAGAATATAGCTGAAACTTTAGTATTTTTAAATTTATTAAAAGGAGCAGGGGGAGTCAGAGGGTAGTGATTGTGATAATTTCAAAATAATTACATAATTTTTTTAAAACACGGGTAAAAACAATGGGAAAATTGTGATTTAAGGTATTTTGTTACAAAAAGAAAGTTTCTTAAGTCTGATTTATTTGTTTAGATTTTATTTCAATCCAAATATTAATAAATTATACTTGAAATCAAAATTTTTAGTTCTGCGGACAATTTTAAAAGTATTTAATTAATTTTCATGAAAATTTTATACAAATATTTACGACCGATCTATATAAAAAAATAAATATGTAGCTACGATAAAAGCTTCAAAATAAATAAAAAGCCTAAACACCATTTCAACCGGCACACGTACGGACGTATGTATATGTTTCTATCATTATGATTTCTGACAAGGATCCAGAAAATATCAACTTTTTTCAGCCCTCCTACTATATAGGCTTCAGAAACTCGAAAACTGGGTTTAAAAACTCGTTTTTTTAAACATATCTTCGCCATTTATATAACAAAATTCTCGAAAATATTTCCAATCGTTTAATATATATATTATATATGTCAGTTATCTGTGGGCTTTAAAAACACCATTTCAACCGACACACCTACGGACGTTTAGGGTTTTATATTCATCATTTCTGACAATGGAGCAGAAAGTCTCAATTTTTTTCAGCTCTCCTACTAAAATTGTTGAAATCCCAAACGGAATGACGAATTTAAATACTTATACCTTCTATACCTGTGATGAAATTTAAAAAAATAAAAAATTAAAAACAATCTACATAAACATATATAGGTATTAAGCTTATTTTTCCTTTTACTGTATTTTAAATTCAATTTTAATACGAAAATAATTCTCTTTTCAAAAACAAAAAAATTCATTTCCTTTTTCAAGCACTTGTGCTTCCTAAATGCTTTTTCCTTTTTTTTTTTTGGAATTGAAAAACATAAGGGGAGACTTAAAAACAATCTCTTCAAATAGTATTAGTACTTTTAATGTTCTTCTTTTTGCATTTTATACTTTAAAGCAAAAAACCCCATAGTGACCAACTAATTAAGTTAAAACACCATTATGACACTTAAGGAAAACTGCACAGCAGGACATTCAATGACTTAAAAAACAATTAAATCATCAACAAAAATGACTATAAAATACAAAAAAGCAACAAAAAAAAACTTGAATTGCAATGAAATGATACAAAAGTTTAAAAATATAGAAACCAAAATCCATAAGGAGGGTGAATGAAAAATATACGCACTATACTAACATAAGTTACATGAGACAATTTTCAACAGACATATTGGCTACTGGCCAATTAATAAACATACAATTTAACGAGCTAAACAAAAACAGATGGGTTTAAAATAATAGCATTGGAGGCTAAAGTTAAAAATATAAAAATAAAACTCTAATGATTTAGTCTCATTATATAGTGTTTACATTGGACAAATTTTTGTTAAGAAAAATGATGAAACCACTGCAAATAAGACAATTTTAGTTAAACAGGTAATTATTTTAGGTTATTATAGCTGTCAAACTACATATATAAAAACTAACATGTCACTATACATAAATTCTCATTTATTTTGACATTTGTCTTGATAAGAAATTATCTGATGTAGATATTATGTTATAAAAAGGAAAGAAAATGACTGCCTCTTTTGTGAAACATATTGATATGGCAGCTCTATGACAAAAGGGACAAAAAATCTTACTAAATGTTGAGTCTATATTAAGCAAATATTTTTATCTCCTTTTATTTTTAATGAATTAATTAATTTTTTCCAAGCAACGTCAAATATGTCAGTGTTCGTGCGCAGAAAATGTTGTTTTAACGCTGTTTTGTGTAGATAACCATGATTGTCACATCAAACGTAATTTTTATGCGAAGTAGAGGCGCAGTATGTAAAAATATCGAAATAACATTGTCGGCAAATAAACTCAAAATGAAAAAATATTAGTGTCACGTTTTGTTTTTCTGCCATCATTTTGTTCTTCTGCGATCCAAAAAAAGGCTAGTCTAGACGTAGTGTCAGGTCGGAGAATGCAAAAGTCAAATTCTTCTTTTTATAGATAATTTTTCATTTCTATAAATTACACAGGAAATTATTTGTCATAATAAACCATAAAAATATTAAAACAACAGTAAAAATGGCGTTTTTTACCAAACAATGTCAAGACAATTTTATTTAGACGCTGCCATAATATTAACAAATTCTGTCTACATTAGACATATTTTATTCCAGATAATAATTTGAAGTTTATCTTCAAAAAAAAAAAATTTGTCAATTAAGGACACGAGGGTAGAGAATAGAAAAAATCACATAAATAAAACAGTGTTGCCAGTTTTGTTTAAAAAATTATAATTGTAATATGAAATTTTAAATGTCTTTATTTAAGGAAATAAACCAGCACATTTTAAAGGAAAAATATTCAAAGTTTTTTATTTAAAAGTTTTTAATTTCCCTTAGGCTGCTATTTTTTTAAACACAACTATTAAAAATCCTATAAATCCCTAACAAACCATAGCATAGCAGTCTTATATTCAGTTAGTCAGTCAGTCATTCATGCAGCCAGTTACAAACATACACAGTGATTTACAAATTACAAGAAAATGACACATACTCCGACATAAAAGAAAAAAATAAAATAAATTAAAATTCAGGCGCATGCGTAAAGATAAATTTTATAAGACAACTACAAAAACAAAAAAAACTTTAATATTAAGAAAATTTATGATTAAGAAACTAAAACCTATAAGTATTACAGTTTAAAAAAAGATATTTAAATTACAATTAAAATAAAATATTTTTACTACCGTTATATGCTGACAAACACATGTACACACAATTTAAAAAATATTATACTCTCTGTGACTTCCGTTTTCCTCGAAAATGTTTTGAACATTTGAATACACACAAACATGCATATAAATACCCATATAGCGGTAGGGATTTTTTAAATTTATATTCTTAGTGTTTTTTGGGTAAAGGTCATTATACACCGTTTGCTAACGGGAGCAATTAATTAATGTTTTGTTTTTTTCAAGGTGTCAAAGTGACAGCTGTCATTACAGGCTAAATAAAAGTTGTTATTATAATTTTTAATTAATTGGAAAATTAATAGAAAAAAACTATTTTAATTATATTCTAAGTTAAAAAAAATGGTACCTTTTGGGAAAAATAGTACTTTTTTAAATTTTAGGAAAATTACTATTTTTTATTATTACCATTATATTTTTATTATTATTGCTTCTTTTTTGACAATTGGTTTTATTTTTATTTTTTATTTTTAAATTCGTAATTTTTATTTTAGTAATTTTATATTGGTACTGTTTTAAATCAGAATTTTTTGGAAGAATATGTACCTACTTAAGAAAACAGCGATTTTGTTTTTATTTATACTCAAATTTTTTATAATAAAGATAATTTTAATGGTAAATATCAACAATTCAGAACAATTCACTTTTCTTTTAGTTTTTAAGCTGTCAAAGTGACAGCTGTCATAAAATAACGTTATAATAATTTAAAATTAATCACAAAATTATTAAAAAAATAGGTTTTAAATTAGGAAAAAAAAATTAGTTGAATTAATTTCTAAGTTAAAAATAAATTTGATACTTTTTGGAAAAAATAGTACTTTTTTGAGTAATGGAAAATTATTATTATTATTTTTTTTTTTGGAAATTACTATTTGTTTTTGGAATTTGTATTCTTTTCATAAAGTTTTAAACTTTTAGGGAATTGATACTTTTTCTCTTTATTTGGAATATTTATTTCCTTAAATTGCTACTTAATTATTTAGCATTTGTTTAAAAAATTAATATTAAATTAAAAACCAAAACTAATTCCTAAAAAAATAAACCCTAAAGTTGGATACTAAATTTTCCTACTTGGTATTCTTAATGAACTGATTTGAAAATGTCAAAGTGACAGCTGTCAATACTGGACGGCAAAAATTTTGTAATTATATTTTTAAATTAATTGAAAAATCAATAAAATTTTGTTTTTTAAAAAAATAGTTTTCTTAATTTAAAAAAATTATACTTTTTTTGAAAATTTTAAATTAATTAGAAAATTAATAAAAATGAGTTAAAAAAATAAATTGTTTAATTGTTTTCTTAATTTAAAAAATTTAAATAACATTTAAGAAAAGTATGTGCTTTTGTGAAAAATAGTACTTTTTTGAAAATAGTACTTTTTGGAAACTTTTTGAAAACTAGTTTTTATTTTGAGAATTTCAATTTTTTGACAAATTAGTAAAATTTTTTTAGAACTAGTACTTTTCATTTTTTATTTAATATTTTAAAATTCGCAATACAATCTTAACAAAATAGTACCTTATTAAAAAAAAAAAAAAAATTTTTTAAAATAAACTCGTGTAAGACAACACTTGTACCAATCATCCCATCTGTTATTTCTAAATGCTCTGTTTTGAAGCTGTCAAACTGACAGCTATCATTACTGATCCAAATAAAAGTTTATAATATCTTTTTTAAGTAATAAGAAACTTATTAAGCTTGTGTTATAACAAATATTTAACTTGATTTTTATATTAATAAATGGTACTTTTTTGTAAAAATAGTACTTTTTTAAATTTTTTAACTTTTCTGTTTTTTTTTTTACAAATTGGTTTATTTACATAGAATTAGAACTTTTTCTTTTTAATTTGGTATATTTATTAAATTGGTACTTTTTTAATTATATTGTTTTAATAATTTAAAATTGTTGGGTACTAAATCCTTTCATCTGGCATCTCTTATCACTTTTAGTGGTACCAAAACCCTTTTTTGGAAATAATGCTATAACTTGTGAACCATTAAAGATATCTTAATTAAATTTTACGTGGTCAAAGCAGAGGTAAGCTTGATTTTTTTTGTGGAACTGCAGTTTCCTAGGCTTTTAGGGGCCTTGTGGGTAGTCTTCCAAAACTAACCGTCTTGGTTATTTTATTTTACCAATTTTTTTTAAATCGTCTAAAATTCATTTATAATTTGATCGCAAAGAAATTTTATATATAGATAGTCCTGGGAAATTTCTAAAAACAATATGCTAACATATGTAGGTTATGTCTTTTAGTTTAAGAAATATTGACGTTAAAATAAAGTCTCATTTTTATCCTCCTTTTTTCTCTAGTTTTTTTAACTTGTCCGGCTTAATATTGCTCCTAGAATTATTTTTAAATGTTTACTAGATTTTCTACAAAATTTTAAATAATATTACTACAAGAGTCATATAAATATATAAATACGTTGAAAAGTTAGATTAATCTTTAGTTACAACATATTTGTTTTAAAAGGTGGCAACATTTATTTACTTAAAAAATTGTTTTCTGTCTAGTTTATATAATTTTTGTAAAAGTTTTCAAAAGTAATCTCAGCGAAAATAAGTGTAAAGCAAACGTGGAGATCAGAGCAAAGGACTCCCCACAAGCCCTATCCAAGCCCTATCATTTTTTTAATTTTTTTTTAATTTGTTTTTGTTAAAATTCAAATTGTAAAGCATATATTATGATAAAATTATTTTCATAATTTACCTTTAATTAATATTTTCATAATTTACCATAATTTACCTCATAAATTACCATTAAATATTTTCTAATGGACGCCTCTTACATCGACAGAGGGACAATATTAATGAAAGTAATAGATTTTTAAAAGATGTTTTTCCGGATTGAGACTTTCGACATTTCGATACAAAAAAGTGGAAGTTTATTTAATGTTTTAATTTCAAGATAAGAATAGTTTTGTTAGTTTAAATTTCATATATATAATTAAATATTATTATTAAAAAAACTTTGTTTTTTGTTTTTTTATTCATGATTTTTAATGTGTTTTTTAATTTCTTATATTATATTATTTACAAATTTATTTAAAATTTTTATTATATATTCCCTATTTTGCATTAGCCTGTTTTTTGACATTTCTTTAAAACAAACAAAAAAATAAATGTCATCAAAATATAAATGTTTTGCTAACATATTCTTAATGTCAAATGAAATATATTTTATGATTTTAAAACTATTGCTATAACAAAAATCCACAAATAGATCATTGAACTATAGACTATAATAATTTTCTTAAGAATTGTTTTAATTCGAAAACTGCATATGAAATACAAAAACAAAATGTCATTATGAGTAATGTACAAAAAGAAGGGAAACCAAAGGCCCCTAAAACTAAAGTTTTTTAAACTATTTTCCTTGCTTAGCAAAATTTTTCTTAAGACTTCTTCATGTCTTTAAAAAAACTCTAAAAATCCCTATTTTTAAACCCTTATTTCCCAAATTTTTATTCCTGTATAAAAGGTTTCCCTTCCCTCTTTTTTTTAAATAAAGTTCTATTTACTGCTGCCGCTTTTTTTCTTTTAATGTCACAATTTTGTCGTATAATGAAACTGTAAATTGGTTTTCTGTCTTTTCTTTATATACATTTATGTCTAACATATCGTCTCATATCATTTCAACATTTCATTAAATCTTTTAACAGATTCTATTTGGTTGTTGTTATTTTATTCCTTTTACTTTGCCTCAACTTTGAGGTCTTTTCTTATTTCTTTGTTTTTTTTTTTTATCAAAGTTTATAATGATGCTGTGTATCTTAGACATTTATTTCTTCAACGTCATTATGATCATCATCCTCATCATTATTGTGTTCATCTTATTGCCATTTAAAGACTACAAAAACAATATTTATTTGTCTTATAATGCCACTTATGGCATTTTGCTATTATTGCAACATTTTGCAGCTAAATACAATTTAGTTGAATAGAAAAAACAACAACAACAAATAATACAAAACAATGTTATGGCATGAGTTTATACAGAAAGAAGATTGTTATAATAGTTTCAACAAACTAAACTCATGAAGTGGTTATAATAAGAACGCACCAAAAATTACAATAAACCACAATCACATACAAAAGATGATGATAATAACAACAACAAGTACTTTTGACTTGGCTAAATGTCAGTCTGGCTGACTAACACAGACTGACTGTTTGTCAGTTCGTCAGTGTGCTTTATATTAAAGCAAAACTATTATAAGTGTATATGGCTGTGGTAGAACTATGTGTTGTCTTGAAAATATCTTGCCATGTCTTTTAAAATAGTTTTTATAGTTTTCCTTATAACATCTTCTACAAGTTTACAGTGTCTAAAGAAACAGTATAAAGTTAACTTAAAAAAATAATAATAATTAAATTTTTATTAAAAATATTTAATGTATAACTAATAAAACATAACAATTTCTAAAAACTCACATTTAGCAACTCTCATTGAACTGTGTTTAGTAAGCACATGAGCTAAAGTGCTGCCAGATGTTATTGAAAGGAAAATTTAAATCATTTTAATAAAGAACTACAAATTTGTATAAAAAATTTAAACTTAACAAAGATTTTAAAACTTAACGAAACATTAATTTATAAACTTATTTTCAAAGTAAAAAGTACCTTAAACGTATTTTTTTCTACATTTTATTAAAAAAGTTATTAATCTTATATTAAAAAAATAATAATTAACGAATATTTTAAAAACTTAACGAAACTTTATTTTTGATACCGAAAGTATTTTAAAGGAATTTTTACTCATGCTTATAATAATTAACTAATTAACTAGTGATTTTCTTATAAAATTTTAACTTAACGAAAATTTTTAAAACTTAACGAAACTTTATTTTTTAAACTGAGACTACTAGAAAGAAAATGTTTTTAAATTTTACTATAAAACATAATTATTTGTTAATTTTTAGAGAAATTTTAAGCTTAACATAAACCTAACGAAACTTTATTTTAGAAACTAAAAGCAATCTTAAATTTTTTTTTTAAATTCTGTTAAAATGAAAAATAAGCTTTAAAAAAATAGAAAAATTTATACTTTACGAAGATTTTGAAAACTTAACGAAACTTTATTTCCTAAACTAAAACTCCTAGAAAGAAATTTCTTATATATTTTATTTATAAACACAATTATTTAATAATTTTTACAAACATTTTTAACTTAACGAAAATTTCAAAAACTGAACGAAACTTTAATTTTTAAACCAAAAGCCAATTTAAGAAAATTTTTTGTCTATTATAATAAATAAAATAATTTACTACTATTTGAAAAACAAAATTTTTAGTTAACAAAGTTTTTAAAAACTTAACGAAACTTGATTTTCGAAATGAACAAATAAAAAATAAATAAATAAATAAATAAATAAACATATAACTTTGAAACATTAAAAACGAAGTTAATTTTGAAACTATAAGAAGTTTTAGATCAAATTTTTTCTATTCTATTCAAAAAAAATATTATTTCCTATTTCTATTATAAAGGATTAAAAATGTTTATAAACTTTTGTTGTTCACTGTAAATATTATTACATTTATTGCAGATATTGTCTATTATATTTGAGGCTGCCTTTAAGCTTTTACTAATACACAATTTATGTGTGTTCGCTATATATAAACCCAGCAAACATTTTACATAAAATATAAAAAAATAAACAAGATTTAACAAAGATTAATACAATTTTACAAATGTCCTACTCGATTACCATTTAGAAGTGACTAAGACGTTTGATTTAGTCTTTTGGTAAAACTTTTATTCACAAAATGTTTGCAGGGAATTGTTGTTGTTGTTGTTTAGCTTCAAAAGTGTCATTATGTTCTTTTTTTATAAAAAAAACCAAACAATATTTTTGCTGTATTGGCAAAAATTATTAAAAATAAATTTTAAAATTTAATCATATTTTCAATACATTATTTGTGGTGACCTGTCATTGAAAAAAGAAATTCTCACAACAAAGAGAATGAACGAACACAAGACACTACAAATAAACTTAAGTCAGCAAAACATAAAATTAAACAATAGCCAACACTTAAAAAAAAGAGAATTCTAAGATAAAAGAACTTTTTTAAGTTCATAATACTCTTTCAAGAAATAATAAAAGAACACTAACAAGATTGTTTAAAAAGAATTACCTTTACTTACAAGGTATTTAAAACAATAACAATTTTACTTTAAATAGTTTTAAGTATTAAAAATATTTAAAAAATAGTTTCTTAATAAATTAAATTATACATGTGACAGTTTAAACATATTCTTACATCTGGCAACTTTAACTCATAATGTCTTCTAATAAATAACAGAATACTTGAGAGTTACCAGATGATATTAATTATGTTTTTAGCGATTTTTTAAAACAAAAATTAAATCTTTTTATTTTCATTAGATTTTATTACATTTATTTAAAGGTGTGACATTATTTAATGTAATAAAATATTTATTACTTTCTCTTCATTCGCTTCAAAAAACATTTATTTTATTAATTAACACTTCCCCCCTAACAAAAGTCAACGTTCTGTGGAAAAACCTACAACAAATGTAAATAGAAAATTAAAACGAAGATTTTTCTTAAGAATGAACTAAATTATGTCAAACGGAAGTATTTAATTTAATTAGCACAATCAACTTTATGATTTTACACTCACTCTCTCACTCATTTACTCATTTATTTATTCATTCATAAGCTAAAAATAAGACTATAATTTTTTCAAAGCCGTTATGAGTTTGTTGTTAATTAAACGTTTGCATAAATTAAGTAAATACAATAATTAAATAAAATAAGAGCAAAATGTAATTGAAAAATTTTCATTACAGACAACAAAAACAGAGGAATTTTAATTTCAAGGAAAATAAAATTAAGTTTAATAGAAAATTTTTGTTTAACGAAATTTTTTTTTAGAAACTTAACGAACACATTTTAAATTAAACGAATTTAAAGAAAAATTTTTTGAAATTTCAAAAAATAATCAATAAACTAAAGATTTATAAAAAAATTTTCAACTTAACGAAGACTTTAAAGACTTAACGAAACTCTATTTTTTAAAACTTAAGCATTTAAAAGAAAAATGGTTTATATTCCACTAAAGTAATCACTTAACTAATAAATTTTATGGAAAAATTTAACTTAACGAAGATTTTGAAACTTAACGAAACTTTATTTTCTAAACTAAAAGTATTGTATAAAAGTACAATTTTAGTATATTTTATTAAAGCAAATAATTAATTATTTATATCTGTAGAAATTTTGGATTTAACGAAACTTTATAAAACTTAACGAAACTTTAATGTCTAAACCAAAGGAATTTAAATAAACATTTTAGCATATTTTATTAAAACAAATAATTAACTAATCATATTTATAGAAATTGTAGACTAAATGAAGGTTTAAAAAACTTAACGAAACTTTATTTGCTAAACCGTAAGCATTTTAAGGAATAAAATTATATATTTCACTAAAACAAATACTTAACTAATAAATTTTATGGAAATATTTAGCTTAACGAAGATTTCAAAAACTTAACGAAACTTTATTTTCTCAACCAAAAGTATTTCAAAGAAAATTATATCATATTTGAATAGAAAAAGTAATTATTTAATAATATCAGTAGAAATTTTGTGCTTAACGAAGACTTTAAAAACTTAACGAAACTTTATTTTCCAAACTGTAAGCATTGAAAATAAATATTTTCATTATTTGATTAAAGTATATACTTGACTAATAAATTTTATATAAATTTTTAAATTCGCGAAGAGTTTTCAAACTTAACGAAACTTTATTTTTTAAACGGTAATTATTTAAAAGAAATATTTTGCATAAATTCTTTAAACAAATAACTATGTACTTATATAAATAAAAATTTTGGAATTAATAAAGGTTTGGAACACTTAACGAAACTTTATTTTCGAAACCTTATGTATTAAAAATAAAATTTTTCTTCATTGCATTAAAACACCTACTTAACTAATAAGTTTTATAAAAATTTTAGACTTAACGACGATTTTAAAAACTTAACGAAACTTTATTTTCCAAACCGTAGCCATTTAAAAGAAAAATTTTCAACATTCCATTACAGCATCTACTTAAATAAAAAGTTCTTTAGAAATTTTTAGCTTAACGAATATTTCAAAAGCTTAACGAAACATTATTTTGTAAGCCTAAAGTAATTGAAAGAAAATTATATCATATTTAAATAGAAAAGGTAAATAATTATTAATATCAATAGAAATTTTGAACTTAACCACGACTTTAAAAACTTAACGAAACTTTATTTCTCAAACCCTAAACATTTAAAAGAAAATTTTTCAACATTTCATTAAAGCATCTTCTTAACTAACAAAATTTATATAAATTTTTAACTTAACGAAGACTTTTAAAACTTAACGAAACTTTATTTTTTATACCAATAGCATTTAAAGCAAATTTTTTGCACATTTTATTTAAGCAATTAATAAACCAATCTTTCCGTAAAAAAGTTTCACTTAACGCCGATTTTAAAAACTTAACGAAACTTATTTCTTAAACTTTAAAACATTTAAAAGAAGACTGTTTGATATTTTAATAAAGAAAACATTGAACTAATAATTTAGATAAATTTTTTAACTTAAAGAGTCTTAAACAATTTCGATGTTTATTGAAAAACCTAAAAAAAAATCTCTCATTTTTTTATTTCTTTCCCGAATCATAAAACAATATTTGTTTATTTTTTCTTTATCTTACTATTCTGCAATATTTGTTGTTTCCTTTATTCTATTTATTTTTCCTTTGGTCTCTTTT
>MINK01192229.1:6793-20142 GCA_001735545.1 Phormia regina | reverse complement strand
TATATATATATATATATATATATATATATATATATATATATATATATATATATAAGCAGATGTGATAAAAAGTCTTACACATACATGTGATGGCTGTAATAATAGGATTAAGAGCTAATCAACTTTACTCTTTTGTTGTTTTTAGATTAAGTTCTGTTAAAAAACAAACGTCGCACATTTCAGTACCTTCGATTATTTTCACATTACTTCAGCATTAATGTTTGCTGGAAATTTCCGGAATTTAAAAATAACTTATAAGTACGTCTTCCGTTTATCATAACATACCGGTATGTCATGAAAACTTATCATTTTCATAACGAATAGGTTTGAAAAATTGTCATGAATTTCATATGAAAAATAATAATTATTTTTAGGCAAATCTTAAAGAAATATTTAATATAATATAAAAGAAACTGATTAAAATATATTTTTTATCAATAATAATAAATTTCAGTTCACCATACATTTTTTTTTCAATTCGTTTCCGAAATTGTTTTCCATCACATACCTGATAAACGTCTTTAGAAAAACTTTTTTTCAAATAATACTGTGACTTTAGTTTCCATAAAAGCCCTTAGGACATTTATGTACGATATAATAATCTAACAAAAAATAGTTTTGAAAAAGTATTCGATTAATCGTAAAACTTATTCGAATAATTTTTTATTTTAAATTTAAAAATTTTTGGTCGTTCGAAAAGAATAAAAAAATTTTTTCTCGAATTATCGAATAATTCTTTTTCGAATGACAACTCTAATCATCATACATGTTTATATATTAAAATATAATCACCATTTTAAGCTGGTAAGGGGAAAGTTATTTTGAAAGAAAAAAATGAACAATGCATAAGAATTTCTTTAAAAAATCATATAATGTTCTTTGTTTCTTCTTTTTCAAATTAATATTTTCGTTAACTAGCTTTTAATAATTGCGGTAGATCTTGCTCTGACTCATCTTATTCAAAAAAGGAAATTCCCTTTTTTCGTTTTATTCACATTGTGTTTGAAAAAATTATTAACTTCTTAAAATGTTGTTTATAAGTATGTATTACTATGGTAGGGTGAAAGTGTTAATACGAAGGAAAAAAGTCCTTTACAAATGAAATCAATATTTGGAGCTAATTATTTTTTTTTAATACTTCCAACCAATAATATGCTTCTGAATTATACTCATAAGTAAAAATTAAAAAAAAAAAGAAACTAAAATCTGTAAAAACCTTTTGTTTATGTTTTTGTTGTTGTTGTTTTTAGTGTTAGAGTGGAGAAGAAATGATTCATTTTTAAAATTAATAACACTTTGTTTTTGGTGAGTATTCTACTGTTGCTCATTTATTCGTATGTATTTGTTATTATGAATGTGTGCGGTCGTCTTATTTCCGGTTTCCGCTTTAACTAATTTATGGCCTACATTTAGGAGTGATAAAAATGATAAATGTTTCAACTTGTATTTAGATATGGCATTATTATTTTTATAATTTTATTTTTTCACTTTTCTAGTACTAAACCAAATCCATTGGTCTTATGGGCATATTTTAACACAAATTGAGGATAAATCATATTTTCCAGTATCAAAGAAAAAAGAGGCAGATACATAACAATGCGTGAGCTTAAAGACATTTTTATGTATGTATGTATGTATGTATGTATGTATGTATGTATGTATGTATGTATGAAAACGCTGTTAATATAATAAATTGTCTTAAAATTTATAACACAAATGAAAACAGTTACAGTGCTTTTTACATCGGATTCAAATGTGTTTTAAAAATACATTTGACTGTTACAGTCACAACAATAGTCTACTTTCAGAAGTAATTGCCAAATTGTCAGATGAATAAATGCGTTTCTCTAAATTACATGTTCACAAAACATTGTTTCTTCACTACATTTTGTTAATTATATATCTACATACATATTGTATACATATAATATAATTATATATATTTTTTCAGTTATTCTACTATAGAAAATTATGACGATTACATAATTTCTTTAATTTGTTCGTTACAAGCTGCCCAAAAAACATCTTACATTTGTTAAATATATTGTAATAAGTAATATGAACTTATGATATGCTTGGAAATTTTTTAACGACATTATAACAATTTTTAAATAAGAAAACAATTTTAGTCTAATCACTCTGGGTCGAATGCTTGTAAGGCACTAATAATGAATATCTTAAAACTAACTAGATTAAATAATTCTAAGAACCTATCTATTGTACACATAGATCGTTCAATAATTCTTATCACACACAAGTGTGAAAGACAAGGGTTGCTTTATATATGTAGAAGCGTAATCCGGTGCAATCCGCTAGCCATTATTTGGCGATATCAAATATTTATTTACTACCATTTAATATTTTTTAAAAAAGGCGGGCATGTCATCCAAACTGCAAGCCTATAATGACCATCGCCACTGGTACAATCGGTGTGTCAAATTTCGGTGCAGCCATTTAAGATTTAAAAAAGTGGGCGTGAAATGTAGGCGTAACATCCAAACGATATCCTACATAACCTACAATCATTACCGGCACTGGTTCTATCTGTTTGTCAAATTTCGTGAAAATCAGTTTAGCCGTTTATATGTGATTGACGCACAAACAACAAAACTTACACCTCATTTTTATAATATTACATATATTAGGATTAAACACAATCGCACATGCGATGTCTTATCATTGTTATAAATATAT
Source organism: Phormia regina (assembly GCA_001735545.1). Lineage (NCBI taxonomy): Eukaryota > Metazoa > Arthropoda > Insecta > Diptera > Calliphoridae > Phormia > Phormia regina. The sequence goes on along the minus strand of MINK01192229.1, from coordinate 17,448 downwards.
TCTACTTAAATTTTAAAGTTGATAAAAAAGTGGGGAAAAAACACACATCATTACTGCAGATATTTGTATTTCTCTTCGTACATTTTTGTTGATAACAGATTTTTCCTGAATTTATCTAAAAACACAAATGTAGCATTTATATGATTATTCAACTAGTTTAAACAGACATTGACATCTAGAGGACTACATATGATTCATATATGAATTAATCCTTTCGTTAGTAGAGTACATTTTTGTAACACTATATTACCGCCATTTCACAGCACTGTCTTATCCTAGTTAATCATATAATCTATAGGCTCTTTGGAATGTTCGGCAAGGTGAAATTAATATGTTTTCTGTTGGTTGAAACTGTGACATGATTTTTGAGAAATTTTCTATATATGACACTCTGCATTAATTTAATGCAGGAGTTTCGAAATTCGTCGAAACCGTATAAACTTTAAATCTAATATTTTGTACGCTGTTACACCCTCAAGCTGACACATGGTACATGTGTATACACATTTTAGTTTTCATTTAAGTATTTACATATATAGTCATATATAAAATTATATTAACATTTTTAGACTTAATTGTAGCATCTGACGTTGCAATTTACATGTGCAAAACAAAAAAACATACACAGCAATGGCTTTCACATCATCATCATCATCGGTAACTGCAACACCATTATGTTTTGCTTCTGTGACTGCTACTACAACCACAAACACTAAGTATTTTGTTTGTTTGTATGTTAATTTCTACTTTTGTACATTTTAATTTTGAGTCAAGCGGGTAATTTACAACTTTTAACATTAAAATTTTTCAACAGCATCAACTTTAAAGCTTCGGAAAAAGTTGTGCGTTTAAGAGCAATACAACTCTTTTACTCAACTTTTATATTTTGTAGTTTTTTTTTCGAAATTCTCAGGGTGAATAAAAAAAATACATACATACATACATACATACATACATACATACATAACTTCCTGCATTAAATATTTGAGTTGAGTTAAAATAAAATTAAAAACTAAACAACACTTCAACGTATGAATGTATTTGTGAGTTGCTGAATGAATAAGTGTGGGTGACATGTTGGAAGCGGACTGTGCTATAAATGTATTTTGGGTGTAGTTACGCAGCAAATACTAGAATTGTAAATTAGTTTAACTGGCAAATGGCAACAAAATAAAAGTGCGAGAAGGCAAAATTTATGATAAAACTCATTTAATTTAATGGAAATGTTATTTATTTTGTTGTTGTTGTTTTTTTATAGTTTCATTCTCCTTTTGCAGCAACAACTTTGTTATTCACATGTCAACGAACTTTCAAAAGTTTTGTTATGCCAGTACTTGTGAACAACTTACTTACGTGTGAGTTTGTGTGAATGATTACGATATAAATTTTGCAAATTTTTGGTTAGGAAATTCATGATACTATTTTCGTAGAACACAAAAGTACAATTAAATTATTAGATGATTTCGGAAAATTAGTTTTCTACGTATTCCTGTTTTAAATTTAATTGTACTTTCTTTTTTTAATAAAAGGAAATAAATGTTTGTCAATTGCTCTAAAAAAAATATTCTTATTATGCTGCGTAAAAAAATGCACACTATATGTTGATATGTTAGCAATTAATTAGTAACAAATATATAAATAATTGGATCAATTAAAGATATTACACATTGTATATACACAGAAAAAATATTATTTGGAAATTGGTTGCTAATATTAATGTTTGATAGAATATAACGAAATATTATAATATTAATTACAAATTAATTATTACATTTTATTATCTAAATTACTGATCATAAAAATATAATTGTATAGGAATAAAATTTATCACAATTTTGAAGTAGGTTATTACAACTAATTGATTTCATAAATTACTACCAAAAGTAAAGAAAAAAAAATTGAATAACAAATCATAAAATATTAAAATAAAAACCAAATAAATGAAATGAATTTTTATTTTAAAAATTAATTTATCTATGAAATAGATTTTTAAAATGTACGTAAATATTTTTATGTTTTGTCTTGCTTTATGTTAATTTTTTGTATTTTATTTCTGGGGCCTATTGTAATAAGTCCCATGAAATAGGTCCTAATGAAAAAGGACCAAAAAAATTTTAATTGAAATAAAAGTACATCGAAACAATTTTTCATAGTAAAATAATTCTAATCCCAACAAACCAAGAAACGATACAGTATCATTAATGATATTATAATTTTAAATTTTCGTAATAAAATATCGAAATATTTGTTTTCTTAGGAAAAAAAACTTCAAACATTCTCAGGAAAATAAAAATATTTTGAATATTGATTTTATTTATATAGATTTTATTTCTTATAACATAAAAACGATATTATAAATTTATACATATATAATGGTGAATATACAGCTCAATTATCGCGCTACTTAAATTTAACGATATCATTATTAATATCATTATTTTCCAAAATGATATCATTCTCGATCTGCTTTATCATATCGTAATGACATCATTACGATATCATTTGTTTTGTTGGGATGTAGGAAAAATAAATAAATTCAATTAAATAATTTCAATAAATAATAGAATGATAACGAAAACGATATTATTATGATATGAAGATTAAGATTTTTAAGATTTCGAAATTTTTCTTTTCAATAAAATAAGAAACATAAACATAAACTTCAAAGAAAACTTTAATTATTAAGGACTTTTCCATTAATAACAACAATAATAGAAAAGAATCAATAGTCAACAGATTTTTAATGGTAAAACCGATTAATTTTAGGTGTATGTTCTCAAGTAATAGTCATGATTGTAGATATTATTATTCATAATATATCCATAATATATGATCATTTGTATATGTTTTATATTTATTTAGATTTTTCATTTATTTTAGCTAATTATGGTTCTTTATAATTATATTTAGTATAGTTTAGATACTAAATAAACATAATTTTTAGCATTAAATAGCGTTCAGAACAAAATTAAGCTAATGACGATTTCACTATCATTATTTTTCGAAATAACGATACCGAAAATGATATAATTTTATGACAAAACGATAATTAAATAAAAATTAAAAAATATTTCATAAGATATCCTTAAAATATCAAAATATGCTACAAAAGTATTTAATATATCATAAAAAGAACAATATATGCTGTAAATATGTACAAAAATCGCCAAATAAATTTTTGAACTAAAGTGTAAAATATGCAAAAATATGCACATATCAACCAAAACGATGCCAAAATCAATCATTTGTTCTGAAATGGATAAATATTTTACTGATGGCATCAATCAAAATTCAGGAAAAAACATGCAATAACAGGAAGTGATAAAGCGCCAAAGGCGAAAAATTTTAATTAAAAACTTAAGATTTCTCTTTATTAAAATAATAAAAGAATGATTTTTTACTAAACATTTTCTAAAGATATCGTTTTTTTTTTTTACTAATTCTTAATTAATTACATCACTACATAGATATTTTCAATCAAACGTTACCTGATTTTTTCTATTTAAATTATTAAATTTCTTATAGAACACAAGAAATTTTTAATAAGGAAAGCATTAACGCTGTACTTTTAAATATTAATTTTAAAACTTGAAACATTTTTAAAATAAGCACATGTACATATTTTGGGACTTATTTCATTACTTTTTGAAATTATTTCATTTGTATATTTAATTCATTTTCCTGCGTGGGAGTTATTTCATTATGAAATAAAATCTAAAATTTGGGTTTTATTTCTTATTGCTTTTGAAGTAATTTCATTTCATTTAAAACGTTTAGGACTTATTCCACTTATTTAGGAGTTTTGTAATTTTGCCTTATAAGTAATTAAAGACCAATGTGCATTATAAACAAATGAAACAAATACCAAAATAAATTTTTGAAGGAACTTATTTCAATATTTGTTTGTTTTTTGTTTAGAATATTAAATAATTCCATAAGAAAATAAAGTTATTCCTTAAAAATGTAATAATTAATAAAAAATAAAAGTTATTTCTTTTGAAGGAACTTCTAAAATGTATGGGGTCCTTTGGGACTTATTTTAATTTAGTTTTTTGGAGTTATTTCATTGTGAGGTGCTTTAAAAGACTACTTTTGTCAATAAATCCCCAAATTAAAATACTGGAATCCAGAAAAATTTCGTGTTTTTCGGGATTGTTATCCCTATACGGGACCAAATTTGAGAAAAAAATAAACTTTTCTTACTAATGAATTTTCAGCCAAAATATGTCTACGAATTTAATAAATTATATTTTTTATGTGTATGTGTGGAAGATTGGATTTAAAATTACAACTCATATTACATACATATATCTCTAAAACGGATTGTCCGATTTAAATGAATAAAAAAAGTAAATACGTTTTCTTCTTTTGTATTTCGATTTAGAGCCATTTTAATAAAACCATATATTTTTTTGAAAGGAAAAATTATTTAATAAAAAAAAAATCCAATAAAAAAGTAAATAAATAAATAAAAATGTGCACTTAAATAATGGATATTAATTTCAAAAATCTTATCCGGAACCCTAATAATCATTAATACGTTGACATAAACTCGAGATTTGCTATTTTTAGTATTACTACAGCGTATTTGTTTTGTGTTTATTTAGTTTTTTTTTTTTACTTTTAACTGTAAACAATATTTAGTTTATACTTACTAAATACCATTAATGTTTATTTCTATCATTAAATCCGATCTATAATTTCGTATTTATGGTTGTGCGGAAACATGAAGGCAGCCATTAATTTTATTTTTATTGTTATATTTCGATGAACTAATTTCTGGTAAACATATCATGAAATATATATGTATGTGGGTATACATACATATGTACATATGTATATACCTGACGTATTTTCATATCGGTTGGCATTTGACATTGTAAATAGTCCTTGAATTAAAATAGATGTAAGTATGTACATACATACACAACCAAACTATTTTTCCTACAAATATTCAGACAAATGAACATATAGTGACACACCCACATGTGGCTTGTTTACATAGAAAAAAGAAAATATAAGGCAACTTGTATGCCATTTGAAAATTACTATGTACATTCAACGCCCTCTTGACATCAAGTGCCAAGAGTAACAGCAATACCAACAACAGTAAGTATTATAAATATGTTATCTAAGGTCTATGTTTATATGTTGTGTGTTGAGTATGTGAATCTTAGCGTTTTTCAAGTGCTTTAAATGTTTAGCTTTTTAACAGCATTATTACTTGAACAGAAGCAACACGACATAATAGAAAAAAAAAACTTCAAAATAAATGACAATTTACTAAGATTTACACAAAGATAGTTGAACAAGGGAAAACATATGTACGCACTTCGCAGATACATATGTATGTACCGAATTATTTTTGTAGATGTGTGAGTGAGTAAATACAGGACTTTAAAATTTGTGTACATAATTTATTTAAGAATCTATTTTTTATGTTTAGTTTATACATTTTTTATATGTAATCAACCAAACATACATACATACATACATACATACATACATACATACATACATACATACAATATGTACAATATATATTAGAGTGGTTCAAAATTCATTTTGAACCTAAAATTATTATGGAATGTTTTTTAGAATGTATTCGCAAATTTCAACTTCCTACAATGATTGGACCAGAATGCTACACGGCCGTTTACTTTGATGATAATTAAAATTTTTTTCTTTCCAATATTAATGATTTATACACAAAACGATAACTAAGAAAAAATAAACTATACCAATATTAAAAAAATAGCTAATAGAAAGAATAAAATACTCATTTTAATTAAAACATCAGTGCACTCGCTAAATCGTGAACACTCAAAAGCGTAAACGACTCAGAAGTGTGAACGTGAAATTATAATGAAAAAAATAATGCAATAACGTGAACATTTTTTCTTTAATTTTTGATATTTTTAAATTGAGAAAATTACCGTATTGATGTCAAATAAATTGATTATTTTAAATAGCTGTATTAGTAATTTTGTTTGTTTCTTTCATTGCGTTCGTTTAAGAGGGTTAACGTTAATGTTAAAGAGCATAAACTGAGCATAGATATTGTTACTTAGATAGCAAAAATAGTGATGGTTGTTATGTTTTTGTGTTTTCATGAATGTTTGTAGTTTGATGTTAAGCTCAAGTCGTTAACATGTTGTCATATTAAACATGTACACTTACACTTGTACACAAACACTTTCAGAGACAAACATTCAACTGAACTATCCTTTCACATACACAAATAACCAAACAAATCCTTTAATATAATGTTTACGGTTTATTGCAGGCATCCGTGGAATTGACTTGAAACATAAAGACAAGGTAAGACAAAGTTCACAAATAAATTGTTTTGCATAATTTGCATGAGTAATAAAATTGTAAAATAAGATGGTTATAAATTACATAACGACAAAGGTTAAATAGCATTAAACATCTCTTTTCATTTTTTGGATTGGAGAATAAAACGTGTTTATTGCAACAGATGAATTTTCATAAAATCAATTTCAAAATTATCCAATTCACCTAAAGGTATTAATCTAATTACAATTTTATTTTCAGTGGATATCCATAATATGAATATATCATATAAATACACAAATCTTGATTTTATTTACTATTATCATCTTTAATGATCAATAGAAAAATTTGCTATTGTACTTATAATATAAGTAATAAATTGTATTTTTCAAAAGGCATTTAAAATATTGTTGTCCAAAAAAGTGTTTTTCTTTATGTTTATCAATTGAAAAGTTTTTGACATAAACCTTTTTCTATTTTAATCCAATTTTTCTAAATTGCGTTCCTATATTAAAGAAAAAAATTGAAAAAAGAAACAAAGTGAATATCCATCCATATACATATATAATGGAAGTTTATTTACAAAACTAAAGAAACTTTGTGATATATTTGCTATAAATATACACACATACCTTATATACATACTTATTTAAATTTTGTAAAATCAATAAAACAGAAAACAATATGTATTAATTAGTTAAAATTTAAAATATGCGTGTTATTCAGAAATATGTAAAACGTGTAAACCATGCGAGCGAAAATATTTATGGGATAGAATTGCCCAAGTATATTCAGAATGGAATTTTTAATAATATTTTGTATGGAACTAAGTTAATTTTACAAATTTTTAGTTGTTGTAAATGTATTTTTTATGTTTTAAGACAATCACAAAAATTGATTTTATACTAAAAGCATTTGGTTGTGAAAACGTTTAACCTAAAACTATTTAAAAATTAAGTGGATGCTTTAAAATTCCTTTTTCCTCCTTCTAGATATTTCAGCAATTTTGACTTTAATGGATTTCCATCTTCTTTACATCCTTTTAAATAAAACTAAATGTTTTTGTTCTATTTCTGTATTATTCTTTTGTTTTTGGAAGCGCTATTAAAGATGAGGATTGTAAGTTATTTTAAGCAAATAGATACAGAGAAACTAAATCACATTTAAAAATATATTGCTCATAAAACATAAAACATTTGTTGGCTGAAAGTGTTGCAAAAGTTTTTGGTCTCAAACTTAAAAACAACTTGAGAGAAATATATCTCTAATAAAGTTTTAACATTTTTTAAAATTATTTAAAAATTAATTTATTCATATTTAAAAAGTTTAAAGCTAAGCAATCTATTTATATTTTTGGCTGACTCTTTTTTCTTAATTGGTTTTATTAAAAGTTTTATACTGGTAGATACAAACTTAACGCTACATTAGTAAAGGTTAATTTGTTAATTTGTTTCGTTGTTTGTAAGAATATGTTTAGCCATGTAATTGTCAAAGTTTTCACAATCACCGATCATTAATAATTACAACTGAGTAGTTTGTTAAGTGGATTGTGATTGTTTTAGCTTCCGAATAAAAATATTCGAAGAAAAAAAAAAAGGAGAGTGCTTTTAGACCGACTCAAATAGATTGTTTCATAATTTCATTTATATTTTCTCTTTTCTTTTAAATTAATAATTCATTAGAATTATAACATTGGTAACATTTGAACTTTTGTCCAATAATCATAAAGATATAAAAGCCATCGAAAATACAGTTGCTCCTATTAGTAGTTTTTATATCTCATTTACAAAATCATCTGAGAAACAGGTCACATCATTTTAAAATGTCGACTTTATACAAAATTTTATTATTTTGTGTAGTTTTTGGAGTTGCAAGTGTAATAGCTGAACCGAAATCAAAAAAGTCAACAGATTTGGATAATGCTAGTGAAAAGAAAAGTGTTTTTTCATTTTTTCCCAGAATAAGTGGCAGATCTGGATCTGGATCAAGTTTTATACCAATATTTGATATTTCATCGTTTTTTTACAATAAAACTCCAACTAGAAAACCAACGAAAAAACCCACAAGACGACCCACAAAGAGACCAATATATTATCCACCATACTTTCCACCCTATTATCCACCTCCTCTTCCACCTCCCTATCCTCCGCATTATCCATATCCGCCTTATTATCCACCACCTTATTATCCGCCACAAACGACTCCATCTACAACAACCACTCCAACTACTACTACTACTACAACTACAACAACTACAACGACTACAACACCAGCACCAACTACAACAACTACAACGACTACAACTCCTGCACCAACCACAACTACAACAACAGCCAGACCCCTTCCACCATGGTGGCCTTTTCCATTTTTTCAACCAAATATTACTCCGCTTCCCGGTACACGTTGGCAGTTGATTTTAGATCAAAATGCTTTCGCAAGGAGCAATAGAGCAAGACAAGCCAAAGTCAGTAAACCCTCCAGATATCGGCGAAGAAAAAAATGATTCTGCAATAAAAAAAGTAACAGATAAATTAATAAAATAGTTGTGACTAAATAAAAAAAGACAATTATTTATAAAATATAAAAATTTGTTTTTATCTTTATATACATGAAAACCGCAGTGATTTCTTTCGTTAATGTAAATTCGAATTAGTGAATTATTTAAATCTACTTAAAAAATAATAACAATAAAAATATTACAAATATGTTACAAATCGCAAAAATATTTTTATTTATTAATTCAAAAAAGTGTAAAATGTTTCTATTAACAACGTATTTTTATCTTCACTTTCAAATTCCACAAAACTCAAAAATGGTCTAAATAATGTTGTGCCCATATACATGTGGTATTAAAGTATTTTTTTATTCTGATTTTTTTAAATAACTTTTGATGCTATTTTGTTAACAACACTTGGTGGAGTAATACAACAAAAATTCAAAACCTGAAACGAGTCCATGCGACAAGAACTCAATGTAAAAAAATCAAACAAAATGTATTTGAATCCAATAAGTTGTTTTCTTTCTTTTAAATGGCTTTCTTTTAAAGGCTATAAAAAAACATGTGGTTTATTAGTGTTCCATTAACCAGTGTCAAAATGTGTTGTGCAAAAATCATGGAACCAAAATGTTAATCATTTTAAAAATTATTGCAAAATTAAAAACGGAACCTAACAGCTCTTGGGATTATACATTATTTGACACATAATTCGTTAATGTGCTCTTTAGAGTAATTCTGTAGAAAGTACCCAAACTTGGAGATAAACTCGCCTTACAAACTTCACAATTAAATATCCTGTAATAAAAGAATCCTTTTAAAATGTTAATTTTCTGAATTTTGCATATATTGTTAAAGTGGATTTCGACGTTATAAGTCAATTGTAATCTAAAATAAGTTTTGTGATTTTGTAAGTTTCACTTACACAAAAAAAAAAAAAAATGATTTCATTAAAAGTATTTATATTCATATGCATTGACGATCAACAGAATATGTGACATTAAAAAGAATATTATTTTTAATGTAATTAATCCTAGAATACTAGCGATATTTTTTTATATGTTAACACAAAAGATACGTAAATTTTAAGAACACATAACTCTAAAAAAATTTATTTGTTGAGCCTCTAAGTTAAGTGCATTTTTATTACATTAAAGGGTTAATGTGAAAAATCTAATTCAATAAATAAGAATAAATTACTAAAAATCCGTTTAATTATACTAATATTTCATTTGTAAAAAGTCATCACAAATTATTATCTGGTGTCAATATGTTTCTTACTTTCATTATTTGCATAACAGATAAATTTATATCACATGTTTCTTGCCTTTCTGTGGAAAATTCTTCGTATAACGGTAATATCGCCAGTACGTAGTTTTAATGTTCTTATATATGAATTTCATCTAAGGTTAGAATTGACTATGGTATCGCCCAAATTAAGATTATCCAGCGAGTAATTTCTGTTCAAACTTAGTTGAACATATTTGATTAATTTTATTTAAATAAATATTTTTATTCTTTTTTATTAAAGTTTGTTGTGCATCATATGCAGTTATTGAACTGCGTCAGTTAGATCTTAATAATTATATGATTGTCTACATTTGTTGTGGGCAAACGCATTTGCATTGGTCTTTCACGCATGTGTACGGCCCTTATCTTTCAGACTTATGTGGGATAAGAATTGTAAAATTATTAAGTCTATTTAGTTTTAAAAAAATCAATATTAGTTCTTAAGGCTTTTAAAATTACAAATAAAATCAATGTCTTACAAACATTCAAAGACAAAAGAAATGTTTTAATCGTTTTCTTTTGTACAATTTCAACATTTACTTAAATCACATTTTTATTTTATATATTCTATTTT
>MINK01192228.1:2980-13230 GCA_001735545.1 Phormia regina | reverse complement strand
GGTAACTTTTCTAATCACCTGACTATTTACTTTAACATGGTGATATATATGAACATACATAGTGCTCAGAATTTCTTCGCATTCTATAAAATTATTTCTAGTTAATAATTTATATAATCATGTCCTAAACATAAAATAATTATTTCTTTCTAGGATGTTGCATTTATTAATCCTGCAAATGTTGTATTTGTGTATATGCTGGTGCGAGAATTGGTTAACGGTGAAGAAACAAGAGAATCGGATCTACAAGCAGCAGTTTTAACATGTTTATACTTATCATATTCGTATATGGGAAATGAAATTAGTTATCCACTTAAGCCATTTTTAGTAGAAGACTCGAAGGAAAAATTTTGGGATAGGTATGTTTAATCCATATTATAAATTTTTATTACATTTTCAAATATATCAAAGGAAAATACAAAAATTAAAAAATGCAAATCGATAAAATAAAACTTCATTTGTTCTTCTGAAAGTTAGTAAAAAAGGTGCTATGTAAAAAAATATGTAACACAGGCCAACAGCAAAAAAGGGCTTAAAAACCACTATGCAATTTTGATTGTGGTTCCACATTTTAAATTCTATGGAAGTTTCTTTTTAATTTTTAAGTAAAATTACAAATATGTCTCCACATAATTAATGATTACTCAAAAAATACTAGTCGGATATTATTAAAATAAACTTAGAAAAATTTAAGTTTATACAACCTTTAATTCGTTTATATATTGTGTTTCAATCGGCTCAGTAGTTTCGGAGTTAAAAAAATTAATCAGTTAAAAAATCATAAAAATTCAAAAAAGACAAAAATGGTTCAGTTTTATTTCTTTATCACAAAGCCACATGTAATAGCAACAAAATGTGATATAGATCATAAAAGTCTATTTATATTTTTAGAAAATATTCCCAATTAAGTGAATTCGCTCATTTTCACAAAATTTTGCTTTTTTGAGATATTTTCCCACTTATATTGTCAAAACTAAAAACAACTTGTCCGATTTGTTAAAATAAATTTTCAAAAAATTTCTGCTTACAATATCTTTATTAATATTTTCAAAGTTATGAAAGCAAAAATATAAAGTTTTTGTTGACATTTCACCTTATATGGGAGATGGGCGGTATTGATTCTCAAATGATTAATGATTTTGTTTAAGAAATATTAGCAAAAAGTATGTGGTTTTTAGCCGATAATACTTTTATTTATTAACCGATTTTGACCATTTTCATTACAAAATCGGTTAATAAATACGTTCGAGCCCTATCCTGCTTTCAAAAAACGGATATAGCTAAATCGACTCTAATTATACTTTATGGGGTTTTAATGATTTTTTCGATATGTTACACATGGAATGACAAAATCTTTATATACTATGGTATCCAATTAATCGTAGTTTCAGATTATTCGGTTTATTTCACAAATAATTATTCGATGTTTTAAGTTTATCGGTTAATAACCGATTAATCCCAAATTATTGAATTAATCGAATAATTTTCTGTTTTAGAAAATTGGGCTGTAAGCATAATCAAAGAATATTCATATATAGAATGCGCATCATGTAGAAGCAAAATTTCTTATGGCGGGTTTTATCAATGGAACCCGCTCTCATATGAAATTCACTCTCACAACATTTTACAACAATAAGAGGGATAAGTAACATGGGAAACCCAAATCCACCACCAAAACAGAAAGCGAGAGAGAAAGTTAAAATACATGTGTTTGTACATGTGTATATTCCTTATAAAGAAAAACAATACTTTTTTCTATGTTGCTTTTTTTTTTTATTTTTTTATTTCAAATTGGAAGAAACAAAATATGTTATTTTTTTCTTTCAATTTGAAGTAAAAACAGAATTTATAGTTGTTTACTTACTAATGAAAAAGATGTGAACGTTTATTATTGTAGGGTATATCATATATGTTTTGTTGTTTTACAAATAGAAATACTTTGATCTACACCGGCGTGCTTATACCTTTGGTGTGTGATAAATTTTTGTATGATTTTGAAGTTGCCAATTTAGTTTTTATACTTATATTTGGTACAAACTAACAATTGTTACTTTTCCCTTTATATGTTATAAGCCTAATGACATAAAAATTAAACTTTAATTTATAGTCGACTTTTGGGTTTAAAATGGACTTTTCTGTTTTATAGTTTGAATGTTTTTATAGACATTTTTAATTTTAGAAATTTTTATTTAAAAATATATTTCGTCAAAAATATTTTTTTCGATTTTGGTAATATTTGGCATACGTATGTATTTTTTTGAGCAATTTAATATATCTTAATTTTTATTTTTTAAAATTTTTAAAAATTCGCGAAATTATTCACGATTTGCACTTTCCGAAAATTTTTAACTTTTTACTTCAATTTCTCGAAAACTTTTTAACAGATTTTAATGGTTTAAATTGCATATATATAAATATGTTCACTATAAATATGATTCAAAAAGAACAGTGATTCAAAAAGAACATTGTCTAAAAATAAAAATGTAATGCATTTTTGTAAATATCAATATCAAAAAATAATAATTTTTACTAAAAAATGGAATATAAATTGTTTTGGGACACAATGGACAAGTATTAAATAAAATATTTCTTTGTAGTATAATATCATTTTGTCCTTGATCAAGTGCTGATGTATTATGTAATAAAATTATTTTTCTTGAATATTAAGCAAAAGCATTTAGAAAGCGCATTTCAATATTTTAAATCAATAAAATCCGACATGTATTTGGAAAGTTATAAACATTTAAAGTTAAATAAAAAAGGATAACCAAAATAAATTATATATGAAAAATTTATCAAAAGTTTTAATTTTTGTATGAAAAAAATGTATGGCATTTTTTATATTAAAAATAATAGATTTTCTCGTACAAAAATAGTTTTTCAATTTAACATTTTTATAGTAAAGATATTGCTTTTTATTCTATTCCTTATCAGAATTATATCTTATTATAAATATATTTTAATATTATTAACCTGAGGTAGTGCAATGTCGGATGATTCCAATAAATCTTCCATTTTTGATAGCTATTAGTGATAAGAAAATTATGAATAATGAAATTATGTTTCATTAGCACTTTCATTAAGTTTGAAAAAATACTTTGGAAATAAAAATCTATTGTATTTATTTATTTATTTGGATTTAAACTAAAAAATACAATGTAATGTACCAGGTAACTAGATTATGGTTAATTGGTTGTTCGACACAAATTATTCGTTATTCGAAAATTGGCAGTTTTCAATTATTCGAACAGTTAATCGACCAAAATTAACCGAATGGCGGTTAATCGATTGAATACCCTAATATATATCCCCATCGTTTTGATACTACATATTTCTTTCAATGGCATCATTTTTGATATATTTTGATTTTCATTTATGGATCTTCGGAATGACTGCTCCGATTTTCATAAAAATTCAAATGGTGATAGTAGTGGAGTTTAAGTATTGAGCTTGAACCATATAGACCAAGTATTTTAGTCGAGGTCTACAAAAAAAACATCGTCGTATACATTGTATATTATCTCGTTTAGTTTAAGAGTAATTAAGCTTCAAAGATTAAAATTTTTAAGTTTTAGCTACAAATTTTTAATTTAAATTTTTTAAATTTTATTTTTTCCATTAACAACAAATAGAAACATTGTGCAAAGAAAGAATTTTGAAACAAAATATTTACGGAGTTAAAAGTTACAGTTAATGAAATAATATACAATTAAAAAATCAATTCAAATTCTACATACTGCTACATGAAATTTTGATAAATTGAATGAAATATTATCAAATGTCAACTGGTATGAAGTTTTATCTTTTAACAATTAAGGCAGTAACGTATGATAATGTTTTTACAGTATCACAATGAAAATGAATGGAATTTTATATTCGAATGATGCAATTATTTCCAACGTTTTTGCAGGGTTCTTTTCATCAACGTATTCCTCCAAAACAACTAATGAAATGATTATTCCAAATCATATTCAAGAAATTTTTCCGATAAATATACCATTTCTGGATTCTTCCTTAGTCCTAAAAAATTTAAGAAGTATAAAAATTTTTACCAACCCTGGTCCTAATGGCATTCCTAGCATCATCTTGAAAAATTGTGCTGAAATGTTATCACAGACCGAACGCCCGTAGCTAGAGTGATGAAATGTAGAACTTTGGATCCATATAAAGGTAGTAGGTGTGTCTAATTCTACATTTCATCGCTACAGGCGTTCGGTATGTGAAATGATGAATACTTTTAGCGTTTCTTAATAACTAGTTTTTAAGATGATAAAAGTAAAAAAATAACTTTTATTTCTGCTCGAAAAAATCAAAAGTTTAAAAATCACAATGGTGTATATAAATGTGTTGCACGATATATCGTTATAACTGCTTTTTTGTTTCAAAATTTAAAAATAACTGCTATTTACAGTCCCTGGTTATCATATCCGCTAACCTATTTATTTAATAATTCACTAAAATATGGCTATTTCGCATTGCTATGGAAACTTTCGTCCATAGTACCAATCCATAAATCCGGGGGAAGATCTGAAGTAACCAATTATAGGGGCATAGCTAAACTTAACGCAATAACAAAATTGTTCCAGAAAATGGTGACAGATATGTTATCCCGCATTTTGTTATCCATAATATCGCCTTATCAGCATGATTTTTGTAAAGGTTGCTCGACATGTACTAACCTGATGGAATTATCATCCTATATAAGTGCTGGTTTCTGCAACGGTAGTATATATTGATTTCGATAAAGTTAACCATGAACTACTAACAATGAAACTTAAAGCTATCAGCTTCAGCGAAATTTTTCCAAAATGGATCTACTCCTATTTAAAAAAAAAACTGCGTTTTATATAATAACTGTAAATCCGAATGTATCAATGCTATATCTGTTGTTCCACAAGGTATAGCACTAGTCACCTTGGTCCAATTCCTACTTTTTATTAATGTTCTTCCTCTAAATATTCATCACTGCAAAATTTTGATGTATGCAGATGATATTAAAATATTTGAAACAATTACTAATCCTAATGATCAAAAACTATTCCAAACTTAATGGAATTAAACCTCACAAAATGGAAACACATGGTTTATTATAGGCGTACTCCTAACGTATTTCCTTATAATCTTGGGGGAGTTGAGTTAAGTACAGTTAATAGTTTTACAGATTTAGGAGTACTTTTTGATACGAAATTAACGTTTAACTCTCACATTCAAATAACTTCTAACAAAGCAAATGGCGCACTTTGCTTTGTTAAGAGCTGGTCAAAAACATTCAAAGATTCTTATGTAACCAAACGTCTGTATACATCCTTAGTAAGGACAATTGTGGAATATGCATCCGTTATCTGTAATCCTTACTACAACATTTATATAAATAAACTGGAATCTGTTCAAAACACAATTTTTGTTGTTTTTTCTTCGTGGATTAAACTGAAATCCGAATATTTGCCTTCCACCGTCCCGAAGTGGACATGCTCTAATCAGGCTGCCAACACTGAAAAGTAGAAGAACGACTTATAATATATCATTTATACTAGACCTTCTTCAAGGAAAACTTCTAGGTAAAATTTCCATTCAATAGATCCAATTTTGCTAACCTTGATCCGTTTTATAAAATATGTTAGGAAGTTAATTCGTTATATAATTATGTTGACTTTTCAGATTTCCTAAAAATGAAGTTTTTTGAACTCCAACAATTTCTAGTATAAGTGTTCTAACTTTTGTAGTACTAACTATTTTTCTTTATAAAAATACAAAATTGTAAACTTTTCTCATCTGTTTGTAATTGTAGTTGAAGTAAATAAATAAATAAATAAATAAATAAATAAATAAATAAATAAATAAATCAAGTGTTATTTATTGTCATATCGAAATATGCTTACTGTCATCACTTGTCGTCGTAGTGTTGAGATATACTTTTTCTACACACAAGTAGTGGAAGAAATGTTTATGTATGTTTGTTCATGTTAACTCAAACACAAATAGTTTGAATGCAGATTTGTAAGAAATGCTCCATATGTTTGTATGTATGATAGAGTTAACTGCTGAGTTTGAATGATGATTGATAAAATTTTTGAAATCATTTGTTCGTGGAGTTGAGTTATCCCAATTTTATGTAGGATTTAAAAGCATTTTAATGAATATTTTAGCTCCTTTTGAAATATTTACATAATTCAAAAAAAAAAAAAAAAAAAAAAAAAAAAAAAAAGTAAAACAATATTGAACATCAACTCTTGTTCAATTAAAAAACTCTAGCTCTGTGATGTCGACTCTATACGACTCACCATCTAACTCTAACTCCTGTTACCAATCATCACCATGCTCTTCTTCAAGTGGTTTTCTCGCTAAGAACTTCACATTATTTCTGCTACACTCCATATCTACATACTTGAAAATATTATTGCCAATGGCTACTGGATACAAAATGTCTTCACCTCTAACAATATGGAAACTTAGCGCCACTTCTATACCATCAACCTCTACATTTGTGTCCAATCTTCCATCAAGCTCTACATTTGTGTCCAATCTTCCTAGCGTTATAATATCTTTTTGGCTTATTCCTCTCAGAGTTTTCGTTTCTGGTTTCAACTGAACTTCTTTCATCGACATCTTCGTGTATACAGTTCACGTCGCTACCCGTATCAAATATCGCTGAAACTTGATGGTCATGGGTAGTGATACTCTTGAAGATTCGATTGGATGATATGGATATCATCGTATGGACATTGTTTTCCTCTCTCTTTATTGTTGGCACCTTCTCATTCGTCTTACAGTTGAAACTCTTGTGACCCACCTCTTTGCATTTAAAGCACACTATATCTTCGGAATGACATTGATTTGCCATATGCCCCTTCTCACCGCATTTAAAACAATACCTTTCAACATCTGTTGACTGCTTGAACACGCTCTGGCTTAACACGGAAACTCTTTGAATTTGTCTGCTGCAATGGACTACTTATTTTCTCATACACCTTTATTCTAGACTTCAAATCATCTAAATATGAAATACTCAATCACGCTCTCATGGTCCAAGTTTATAGGTGAACCAATCTCCATCAGATTATATAAGTATTCTCGGAAACTCTATACCTGTTTATTTTTTCGGCTTTTCATCAAACGATGTACGTCTATTGATGGCAACTGCACTTCAAATTCACTACGTAACGAAATCTTTAACGATAACTATTCACGAATGGAATGTTGACTCCTCACAAATATTTTTGCGGCTCCCGTCAAAAGCTGTCTGCCATAAATATATTTCTGTAGATCACTCCATCTTACTGTATGCGCACAGACCTCGAAATCGCGCAGCCACTAATTTACTTCCGGTTGCCCTTCGCCAGAAAACTTCGAAAGACTCTCCTCTATATCTCCTCTATATATCTAAACGCAATAACAACACTACTGCTCACAAGGCACAAAATATCAACCTAACTGTTCCTCAATAGAAAAAAATTTACACAAAAAAAAAAAAAACTAAACTAAAAGCGTAAACAACGTGCACTTCGATCCTACTCAAGCAATTCCCCGCGAACACTACGGAATTGAATACTTAACACCACTTATCGTATAATATTTCCCCTCTAGACGGCACCACAAATCCAGCCGGGCTTTGTTGTTGCAAAACTCTTAACTCTGCTTTTGCTGCTTGTTGTACTGTCGCATAGAATATCTCTCTCAGTAAATCTTGTCTATTTACTCCTCTAAATGCATCTCACTCTACATCTCACTCTATCCTATGATCAGCGTTCATAGGTCATATGTTCTCTCTCTAATGCATCGACAGTAGCTCAGTCTCTAATTTCTCACATGATTACTTCCGCAGCGCCATCTATTGATGAGTATATAGCATATCATCAACTAAACTCGCCATCTATCAACGAACCCATATAACTCAATAAGCTCCTTGCGACATCTACGAAGGATTTTACTTATTGGTATTTGAACACGTGTTTTTTCCCCTCTTCAGTGTTACTGTTCTCTCTTTAAAAAATAACATTCTGATCGTCTCGATCTTGCACACGGTAGTAGTTCTTTATATTTTGATGAATATTGTTGTACCTATTTTCTCATTGGCTCATAAGAACATTCCGGTTGAGCCCCAAATTGTATGATTAAAAAGCATTTTAATGAATACTTTAGCTCCTTTTGAACTTCCTGCTTTTCCTCAACAACTATCCTCTTCAATTAAACCACAGTTCAATTTCAAAATTCACTTTAATATTAATTTATTTACACAAACATTTACATAATTCAAAAAAAAAATAATATTGTTTTATTTTTTTATTTATAACATCAACACTTGTTCAATTAAAAAAACTCTAGCTCTGTGATGTTGACTCTATACGACTCACCATCTAACTCTAACTCCTGTTACCAACGGTCGGTTCTTTATACCCATGTTCCCATTCAATAACGTCCCTATTTGTCCAAATTCCACCCTAAAGTCTATGTCTCTGTTCTGTAAATGTACAGGTAGCTACATATATAATTTTTCATAAACAAGAAATATGTTAATGGAAAATCCAAAGAAAGAGCATCTACTATTATACTATTACTACTATTATTATAAATTTCAGCGAATTGTTGGAAATTGTGGTTGTTAATTTATTTTTACCAACTAATTGATTAAACAAACATTTTTAGATTTACAAAATCTTTATTTTTCAAAACGAAATGTATAACGAAAGTACGTGAGCTTTTGCATTCCATATAATATACAGTATCTCACTAATGTATTTGAATTTTTTAAATCATTAACAAAAATGGTTTAAAAGAATTATTCTTAGATTTGTTTTTTAATCGTTAACTTAATAATGAAAAAACCGCAATCAAAAATATGCCCTATTTTCGGAGAAATTCTGGAAATAATACGAAAAGTCATTGAATTTATCTCACAAAGTATTTTAATTTTTATCACATCTATATTTGAAGATATAAAAAAAATATATAAAATTATTGTAATTTTTTTGTTAATAATATGTTGTAAGTATCACAGTTAAATGTCCACTGATTTATTTTCCCAATTTGGGGTTAAAGTTTGGGGTATATTTATTCTAATCGTTTATTTAATGGATTAGAAAATTGATATCGGAAAAACACGTCCATTTTTCATCTATAAAGGAAAAATATGATTTTTTTTTTTGCCATTTTGTTAAAAAAAAGTAGTAAGTATTAATTTACTTATGAAATTTGTTCATGTTTAAATACCATATATTAATGGTCCTAGACGTTAATTACGAGTAATTGCACCAATAAAAATAATATATCTTAAATATCAAGCCCCTTTATTTTTGGGCAAACTAATTGCACTACAGAAAATTTTTTATTTTATTTGGATTTGAATAAGTTATAATAAAAGTTAACTTTTTCGGGTATTTTTAACTTTTTGTATTGCCTGGTTAGCTTCATATAAAATTAAAAAATTCTTTATGCCACCTTTTATACCATGGCACCATGGTATATATTTTCACAGCTGGTATTCAAGTTACCCATTTTATAACAGCTAATACCTACAAAAAACAATCTAAAAGTTTTTATAAAATATGTGGTTCAATATTTATTAAAATGTCCTCAATGTTGAAGAGTTTCAAAATTTTACAATATAATGAAACAATGTATACCGATTGGAATGCTATAAAAAATATTTAATATTATTTTAAGAAATAATTTAGGAAAAATTATCCGATTATTCCAAATTTTATTTTTATACTACGTTTTTACAGAAACTTTGCACATTTTCCATAGTACGGAAAAATTTGGATTACGAATTTAATTTTCAGTTGTTATTCGCTCTTTTTAATATAATTCTTAAATTTAAAAATAAAATTCACATTTTGTGTTAAATTTGTATTCCTTACTTTTTTTAATTTGAGTTACAAATATAATCTTAAAACTTTGGTATAACATCGATAAATGTTTGATTTTTGTGTAAAGAAATATTTTATGGCAGTCAAAATTAAAGAATGCCACAGCAAAAAAAAAAAAAAAAAAGGATTTGTTTATAAGCAAAAACTTTTTAAAAGTTCAATAAATTTTAGTTTTTTAAAAGATCTTAACAAGTAATAAAGGGTTGATACAATGACAAAAATATTTTGTGACAATCATAAACATACATTGCATGGATTGATTGGAGAACAATTTTATAGGATTATAAAATTTTGCTAATTAAATAACAAATTAAAATTGCTAATAAAAAAAAAAAAAAACAAGCGCGAATGTTATATTCGGCTCGGCCGAATCTATTATACCCA